>JAXQQM020086718.1:0-30282 GCA_034641835.2 Pinus albicaulis
CAAATTTAAACTATCAAAATATATAATACCTGAACCCCCACCAAAGGTAGCATGCAGTAGAACATTATGATACGTCATCATTATAGTACACACTGGTAATAATTATGGGACATTACATACCCTTTAGGTCCATATATTGGTGATAACACCAAATGCTATGACATTTTAATAATATATTTATGCTCCTATTTATTAGCATACCAAACCCCTCAGAAGGGAAGACAGTTGGTATAAGTATGCAATTAGTAATTTTTTGTTGCATTTTTGTTATCAGACTCTCATTCTTTACTTTTGGGTTTCAAAAGGTTGTTAAGTTATCGTCAGCAAATATTGGGTTTGAACTTGATCTGGAATGTGCAAGGAAGTAGTAAGTTTGTGATCCCATCTTTCTATGCATCCTTGCCTCCTTCTAGGCCAGCCATTCCATCCAGCTAACACAGGAAGGAAAGTGGCAAGCAACAAGATTATAATCCCTTCCCTCTAGCTGGAAATTCTATGTAAATTCCAAATAACCATGCATAGAACTGAATAGAAAGCCATGAATAAAAAGAGATGTTCCATCCAAAATACATTTACAGGTCCCTCCAATTCGATCCTCCAACAAGTGTATTAAAAGGGGCAAGAAGGATCACTAAATTCCTTGAAGGATAACCAGAGTGTAATAAATTTTCCCAAGCTTATGGTTTTGTTGGCCCCTGCTTCTTCTGTAGCTGGATTTCGAATAGTAATCGACAGAAAACTAGAAATTGATAGTGCTTATGTTTAACTAAAGGTACTCGATCTAGCCCTTACGGGTTTATCTGAGGGTCCATTGTCAAGGTTTCAAGTAAGTGGGGTGCATTGGAATCATGATCAAATGGCCTTTGTAGGAGCCTTATTGCATGCGAGTCGGCGATGATGAAGATAACAAGGGAGGGATACTAGTTCGATATTATTGTTGAAAGAGAGGATGAAATCACCCCGTTCTCATTTTTAGCTGGCACCAAACAAACTCGACTTCTTTTGCAACTTGATTTTGCGATCGAATTTCTTTCGATTCTGTGATCAATAAAGGCTGGATTTTTCTTAAGAATATTCAGAAGGAAGAGATGTTGATTTTAAGATCAATAAACGTTCAATATTTCGCAAGAATTTCAAGACTGAAGGGATAACGAAGGTGAAGGATGGAGTAATAATGTGCCATAATGAGTTCAACCACTAGAATAATTCCCAATTGCTAGAGACAAATGGTGAAGGATGGAGTAATAATGTGCCCTAATTTCTAGATGATGTGATTTACCATTCTCAAGGCAAAAGAGATAGAGAAGAGAATGGTAAGGGAAAGGTTACGTTTTCTAAGCGCAAGAATGGGTTGTTGAAGAAATATTATGAGCTTTCGGTGCTCTGCAATGCTGAAGTGGGACTTATAATTTTCTTCCCAAGAGGGAAGTTATATGAATCCTCCAATCCCAGGTTTTTGCTCGATGAATATTTTCCCTCAACTGTTACATTGCTCTCGTGCATAATTCTTTGGAATGTTTGACTTCCCTTTTTCATTTGCCAGACTGCTAATATGTATTTTCCCTAGGCTGAACATTTGATTCTCTCTTTATTATTTCTCAAATCTCTATTTACATAAATAAATAAAAGCAATTTAGGGATAAAGCAAAGAGGATATTTTTTTAGAGATGAGGGCAGGAAGCCACATTTTTTTTGTAGATCTGTTTTTTTTTTAATGATGTTTCTTTATAATTTGGCTTTTCCAAATTTTAGTGGTGTCAATTTAACTCTTCTCTAATTTAGAGTATTGTATGGAGCAAGCTCTTCTTTATAAATAAAAATGTATTGCAATAAATAACTGATATAATTTTTTTGTAAGATAAAAAGGATGTATATATGTATTTAAAAATAAAATATAATTATATATGTTTATGTTATTATATGTATATTTTAGCGAGTCTTAAATGTAATCTCTAATAATTACTATTATTTTTTAGAATGGTATTTACTTACTTATATTTGGTGTATTTGTAATTTCTCTTTGTATTTTTTAATAATTTAGACTCTTATGTGTTGATATTAAATTTGTTCTACTTCAAATAGGGCGAGAAGATAGTTCGAGGACATTCCTAGTGGTAACACATGTAGCATGATCTGTTAGTCAATTAACTTTAGGAATAGGCAATGAAGGTTATAAAAGGGCACTTTAAAATTTCCCATCAGCCATTGACAAATGATATTTATAATGTTTTTTTTTCAAAACGAAATATTTTTTCAATATTTCTTTTTTTGATGTAATACATATATATATATATATATATATATATATATATATATATATATATATATATATATATATATATATATATATATATATCAACTATTTTTATAAAACGACATCCCACATAATCAGGCGCCTCAGCACACTAGACCTTTTAAGATATACCTGACCTGTGAACCCCTTTGACCAATCAATCCCTCATCTCCAATTAGACATTAGAAATACTTCTATTCCAAATGTTATTGTATATATTTTCGATTGGTAAAATAAACACTAAAACACCTCTTATTGATGAAGATTTGGTGAATAGTGAGGGCTTATGAGCTCATATATTAAGCAAAACATAATTATGGAAAATAAATGTGATATGGTGCATGTGAAAATTTCCATATATGTCTTCTTCCGCTTTCATCTCACTATTTCAGCAAATTTAATTTCTAAGACTTTCCTTGCTTGATTCAATGTCTTCCCTCTAAATTTGTGGCTAACTGTATCTCCTCGGTGCTTCTACGAAGGCATCGGATTGCCTCGATAAAACTCGCAATATTTAGATATCCCATCCATGTCCCACATGCAACCCTCTACTTTACCAATTCCTTCCCAATCCCCCCACCCCTCGCCTCCTACTTTAATTCCTCATGCCTTTGCATGTCCACATCTTTGTTTCCTATAGTGCTACTTGTGCATCACTCTACATCCATCTACACTTTTATCGGCGTGTCTTTGCACCTTTTTGGTGTAAATGCTAGTTTATTTATACATGTTTTTAAAAATTTGACGATATAATTTGTCGTTATAAGATTGTAAAGTTCATATATATTTTTTAATGTATAAATAAATTTAATGTGAAAAAATTTATTTTTTAAATTTGATAAGATTGTATAGTTGAAACTAGTCATTTCAAAAAGTCCTTATTAGATTTAAAATACAATTAAAAAAAAATTCTAACAGTAAAACTACTAAAAATTCTAGTATAAAAAATAATAAATATATGAAAAATTGTATTTTACAAGTCTATCAATAAAGGTTGAGAGGTATGTGATGTGAAGAGTATATTTTTAAAGGTTGATGATATCAATTTTTGTTGTACAATGCTAACATTAAAATAATTTTTCAATAAAAGCATTAATGGTTGAGTTGGTATTTGATGTGAAAAATAATAAAGAAAATAATAAAAATATGAAAAATTGTATTTTACAAATCTAACAATAAAGGTTGAGAGGTATGTGATGTGAAGAGTGTATTTGTAAAGGTCGATGATATCAAATTTTGTTGTACAATGCTGGTATTAAAATAAATTTTCAATAAAAGCATTAATGGTTAAGTTGGTATTTGATGTGAAATGTTTAATGGTTGAGTAGGTATTTAATGCTAAAGGGGATTTGTAAAATGAGATAAAAAAATATTTTTAATAAAAATTGAGTAGATATGTGATATTATAATTGATTTTTATTATTGTGAAATATTTTAATAAAAATGAAAATATTTTATAAAATAATAAGTTTATGATATGATTTATAAATATACAATATATTCTTTAAGTTAAAAAATTAATAACTAATAAATTATATTGAAATAAATTATTTACTATAAACATTGTTTTTGTTTTATATATATAAATAAAAGATACTATCAAGTTCTATTCAGTTTACTATTATGTGATAGGTTATGAAATGTTTTATAATGTGATATAAGATATTAATTATATACTTTAAATTAAAAAAAAAAAAATATTATTAAATTTTATAATTTTTAGTTATGAATAAATGAGTATAGTTATATAAATTAAATATTTTTTAAATATATATAAATATCAATTATTTATTTTGTGATACATTTCAAGTTGCTAATATATATATATATAATTTTATTTCAAATTATTATAAATATTATTAATTATTATATATATATACATTAAGAGTTTCATCCAAATTTTATTATGGAGATTCTTCATTTGTAAATAGATTTTATGACAATATCATGGGGAGGTGATATTGCTTATGAATACAACATGTCTAAAATATTTTAGTTGTTTTCATATGACATGATATTTTATAAACTGATCAATTAAATTAAAAAGGTAAAAGAGACATAACTACTTTAAAAATAAATATCAATTTTTTATTTGTGAATACTCCTAGAATATTCTATTAAAGTTAAATCGGTACTATCCACCTAATAATTATTGGTAATTAAATCAAGATTCTAGAAGTAATATTCCAAAATAGACATATCTATGGATATTAAGATGATAAAACTAGTCAAGCCATATAAATTAAATGAAATACTAATAAGATAAGCATCAAAATATTTCATGATATATCTTACATTATAACATTTAAAAAATCAATAAAATTTAATATAACTCTACTTAAATTATTATTATTATTATTATTTTGGGACAAGAGATCCACATTAAATAGATGTATGAGACTCTCTTGCTCTTAGGACAAGGGACCCACCTCATCTATGAAAACATACATACTCTATCCTTTTAGTTTTAAACCTAACACATTATTTAAATATATATATTTAAAAAATATATAATAATACTTAGAAACTGAGCATGCAAGCTCTATATTATTAATAAAACAAATAGAGTTACATATATACATGAGGATTGTCTCAAGATAGAGAAGATATCTTAGACGCACAATAATTTGGTTGAGAGAATATCTCAACCTCACACCAAACTAGGAACTAACCTAACAAATAGGAACTGACTCTAACTAAAGACAAGTAGGAATTACATATTCCAACACTCCCCCTTAATGACTACTTGTCTCAATATCCATTTGCAAAATCTACAATGGCTACTTATTGATGTCCATATTAAGGAACAACCATCTACCCAAATGCATGGGTTCCAACCGCTGCAACTACGAATCTACTAGGAAGTCCTTCACATACATGGTTCATCCAACCTCTCGATTAACTCCCCCTTGATATTAAATTTCACCCTATGGAGTCTAAAACCAATACGGCCCACCCAAGTGTATCCATCCCGCATGACACACTCTTCCAGGGTGTTAAAACTGTCTGACATAGGGAACATATAACAAAGGGGTATGCATGCCTCTCTGGGTCTTACAGCATATACAAACAATAAATGACATGTAGATTTGCTTCTAATTACAAACGGTGACTATAAATGCCATGAGTCTATTCCAAGAAACTCACACAAAACAAACTCTCACAAACTTGATTGTCCATCATCCTTTGCCGCTCACCATACCATTCACCTCCACAAACACTGCACTATTCATATGCTAGAACACACCATTACTTTGGCTTTGTACTTTTGAGTCTTTGCATCTTGATTTTACTTTGGCAAGCTGGTCTTGGTCTCCATGTTTTACCTGTCATCAATTAGAGTTGCGAATTCTAACAGAATGACATCATATTGAGGTCGCAAATCCCAATATTTAAACAAAATTCCAAGACTTGTCTACATTTACCCATACTAAACAAAAACAATACCAAATGACACTATAAGCACAAGCGATAACCATGACAATAATAAAATATCCATGAAGAAAAAAATGGCATGCAAACGTTCAACACATTGCCACGCCATTCACTGCTGTGGACAAACTACCCCGAATTTCAGTTCACCAGAACACTTCCGACATTGTTGTTGTGAGCAGATCCAAGATCATACACTGCACGTTGTCTTCGATTTGATCCCTACCATATCACTGACAACTGATCGCTCCACATTGCTTCATAAACATGCACGAGCAACACCCTTTCACAAGTAATTCACCTCCACCACTCAAGCGCTCAGCCTTGAGGAGATACAATGTAGCCAACAAGGCTCAACTCAGCCACCAAGGCTTATCATAGCCACGAAGGCTCACCACAGCCAAGAAGGCTCAACATAGCCACAAAGGCTCAACACAGCCACGAAGGCTCAACTCAGCCATGAAGGTTTATCACAGCAACAAAGGCTTATCATCACAACGAAGGCTCTCCAGCCACCCAGGCTTATCACTTCCACGAAGGCTCTCCAGCCACAAAGGCTTATCACCGCCATGAAGGCTCTCCAGCCCCCTAGGCTTATCACCACCGCGAAGGCTCTCTAGCCACAAAGTCTTATCACCGCCATGAATGCTCTCCCTCCACAAAGGGGCCACAAGCCATGAAAGCTTACCAGCTCTTCTCTAGAGCATGCAACGACACACATGTCGGATCTGCAGTAACATTTCCATAGTAATGCAACTAACCCAACAAACATCCATCCTCATTGCACCATATTCAAATCTCCATCATTATCAATGGAGATTTGGTGCCAACACAAGAGACTTCCAAACATGCCTTCTCACATGCTCGCTGGCAGGCTGCAATAATGAAGATCCATTATCAAGCTAATCTCCTCGCAATTGAACATGCAGATCTGTCTCCACAATCTGTGTCCATCACACTGGGCACACACAAACTCGATCATCCTCCAATCTCTGATGCTCCCATCTTCAGTGTCATGTCATCAATATATATCTGGTAGATAATAATTTTCCTGCAAATTTGTGTATTGTTGGAATGACCAGTTCCAACACACACTCATAATTGTGACAGCGGTTGGTCAGACCAGTGTCACTTTAATGACAACCATAAATATCATTTCATGAAATATTAATTTAATGAACAATGACATATTAATAACAATTCTATGTAACACGCAACATCCAATCACATGTCCACAAATTCCACTATTACCCATCAAAGGAGCGATTTTGGCCACCACCATCGCAAGATGAACCAACAAGAGATTCTCCTTAAATAAATTGTCTCACAACTGATTTGTGGAGATTTTACCTGGGCACTTTTCCCGTGCACCCACTAAACCTTCAACCTGTGATCAACTTCGATTGCTCCAACGAGGAGGAGCTCACAACGTCCTTTAACACAAACAGCTACTGTTACTTGTCCGGAAAAGCATAACAGTAGTCAAATTTATTTGCAATTCAATAAGTGATTCAGAAAGACAGACAAATCAGGATCCAGAGGGCTATCACGACACTTTCCCCTTTGTCAAGAATTGCGGCGCGTGACAGCCTGCGCTATTAAATTTTGTAGGAGGGCTATCACGACACTTTCCCCTCTTCTGTCAAGAACTTTAAAGCGTGACAACCTGCATCCTCATATTCTTAAATTCCGCAAAATTGACAAGTCTGTCGGAATTATGGTCCACACTGCAAATCATCCATTCCACATCGTCCCCGTCGGCCAACCCGAGCTGGGTCAGGATGCTCTTCAACTCTGCAGCAGAGATAAAACCGTCGTCGTCTTCGTCGAAAAACCTAGAAAGCCTCTCAAAACTCTCCCTCTAATTTCTTCCTTATTCGGCCCCAAACAATCCTCGACCGTGAGAATCAAAAGATCCTCAAATGGCTCTGCTACCACAACAAACAACTCCTCATTCCAAAAAGGACTCATGTTTGGACTGGGCACAGTCGACTTTGTCTTCAGCATCTGATTTCCCAACTGAGCCTTGACATGAAAATCAAGAAACTTCGTCTTGTCACTGTGAATAAAATCCTAAGCTTCAATCACATTCACCCTGACATACCACAATTTGGGCAGAAGATAGACGTTGGATCGAGTATTCACAAGCCCATCCGAGTGCACCGTTGGTGCATCCGAGTGCCATGCCTCTGAAAACGCTTCATCCGCCTGAGTGCCCAACCAGACAGCCAACATCAACTCAGGAATTCAACGAGAAAATGCTTGTCAACTGAACACGCACAGGCTTCAATCCACAGCCCTCCGCCGGCCTGGTTTCCACAGGTAATGGAGAGACTGAAGAGGAAGAAACGAAATCAACTGTTTGTTTATCTTTTCCTGATTCGCTAGTGCTTGAAGAATGACTCCAGTGAAGCTAATGCCACCGATAGATGCTATCTACTACCATCCCTCCCATATGTGTGATGATGCTCCGGTGATTTTTCTCACATTTCAGTCCATCCGAGTCCTCTTTGTAGCCATGAGGATTCGAACCCGTGTCTATGCAGAAGCAGGAGAAATTCGTTTAAGATGCGCGGAGAGAATTTGATCGCTTACTGTGTACTAGCACGACATGAAATCTCGTGCCCAGCATTCACTTTTCCCATCGTCTCAAGCTTAGGTGTCCAACATTGGGCTTTGGGCTTCACAAACTGCACATAATGCATACTAGAACCATCACCAAGCAATCACATGAGGAATCACGATCCAAGCGGAAGTGGCTTGATACATCTGGTTCTCCTATTCACCGCTCAACCTCGACAATGTCTCCAGGGCCCTATCGTGGAATAGGGTCACCAACAGTGCCAAATTGACAAACTAAAACAATATATATTCTTTTATTTCCCTTGGCCTAGGAGGGGCCAAGGCCATGCCCAAACGGGCTCCGATACCAACTTATAAACTAATCATGCAAGCTCTATATTATTAATCAAACAAATAGAGTTACATATGTACATGAGGATTGTCTCAAGATAGAGAAGCTATCTTAGATGGACAATAATTTGGTTGAGAGAATATCTCAACCTCACACCAAAATAGGAACTAACCTAACAAATAGCAACAGACTCTAACTGAAGACAAGTAGGAATTATTATTATTATTATTATTTTGGGACAAGAGATCCACACTAAATAGATGTATGAGACTCCCTTTCTCTTAGGACAAGAGACCCACCTCATCTATGAAAACATACATACTCTATCCTTTTAGTTCTAAACCT
Organism: Pinus albicaulis; assembly: GCA_034641835.2. Taxonomy (NCBI): domain Eukaryota; kingdom Viridiplantae; phylum Streptophyta; class Pinopsida; order Pinales; family Pinaceae; genus Pinus; species Pinus albicaulis. The sequence continues at coordinate 8,985 of JAXQQM020086718.1, forward strand.
AACACATTATTTAAATATATATATTTAAAAAATATATAATAATTATTTTAATTATGAAAATCCATTTCTATTTTACTATAGAGATTTTAAACATTATTATAATATAAGGAATCAATACCATATTTTATAAATAACACATGTCCAAAATAAAATCATAATTTATTTTATCATACACTTTTTGATATAAACTCTATTCCAAAATAAACATACCTATCAAATTGCTGCACCAAAACTTGGAAGTTTGTAGGGTGAATTGTATGTTTGTAAGGTGAATGACCCACATACCATTGCAAAATGATATAATTAAGTAAAACCTCAAAGCAATGTAATTCTTAAGAAAAATCAAAATTGACCACCACCTACGGCACATCACTTGTGGGTAATGTTCATCACAAAGAAATGCATTTGTAATACATGCTACATAAATGTTTTAGTAGCAAAGCATAAATTCTATGTGGATTAAATATTTGAGGTATAGCTTGAGCTAAGGAGGTTGCTACACTCGTTCGTTCTTTTTTTTAATTTAATTTCTAAGACTTTACTTAATTCAATGTCTTCTTTCTAAATTTGTGGCTATTTTTATCTCTTTGGTTCTTTTATGAAGGCATCTGATTTCCCCGATAAAACTCGCAATATTTAGATATCCCACCCATGTCCCACATGCAACCCTCTACTTTACGAATTCCTTCCCATTTCCCCCACCCCTCGCCTCCTAATTTAATTCCTCACGCCTTTTCACGTCCATATCTTTGTTTCCTATAATGCTACTTATGCATCACTCTACATCTATCTACACTTCTATTGGCATGTCTCTGCACTTTTTTGGTGCAAATGCTAGTTTATTTATATATATTTTTAAAAATTTAACAACATATTTTGTCATTGTAAAATTATAAAGTTCATATGTTTTTTTAATGTATAAATAAATTTAATATGAAAAAAATTATTCTTTTTAATTTGATAAGATTGTATATTTGAAACTAATCATTTCAGAAAGTCCTTATTAGATTTAAAATACAATTAGAAAAATAAATAAATTTCTAACAATAAAACTACTAAAACTTCTAATATAAAAAATAATAAATATATGAAAAATTGTATTTTACAAGTCTATCAATAAAGGTTGAGAGGTATGTGATGTGAAGAGTGTATTTTTAAAGGTTGATGATATCAATTTTTGTTGTGCAATGCTTACATTAAAATAAATTTTCAATAAAAGCGTTAATGGTTGAGTTGGTATTTGATGTGAAAAATAATAAAGAATGTGTTGGTATTTGATGTGAAAAATAATAAAGAAAATAATAAAAATATGAAAATTTGAATTTTACAAATCTAACAATAAAGGTTGCGAGGTATGTGATGTGAAGAATGTATTTGTAAAGGTCGATGATATCAAATTTTGTTGTACAATGCTTCTATTAAAATATTTTTTCGGTAAAAGCATTAATGGTTAAGTTGGTATTTGATGTGAAATTTTTAATGGTTGAGTAGGTATTTGCTGCTAAAGGGGATTTGTAAAATGAGGTAAGAAAATATTTTAATAAAAATCGAGTAGGTATGTGATATTATAATTGAATTTTACTATTGTGAAATATTTTAATAAAAATGAGAATATTTTATAAAATAATAAGTTTATGATATGATTTATAAATATACAATATATTATTTAAATGAAAATAATAATAATTAATAAATTATATTGAAATAAATTATTTACTATAAACCTTGTTTTTGTTATATATATATATATACTACCAAGTTCTATTAAGTTTACTATTATGTGATAGGTTATGAAATGTTCTATGATGTGATATAAGATATTAATTATATACTTTATATTTAAAAAAATATTATTCAATTTTATAATTTTTAGCTATGAATAAATGAGTATAGTTGTATAAATTAAATATTTTTTAAATATATATAAATATCAATTTAGGATAGATATCTAATTAAATTATTTATTTTGTGATACATTGCAAGTTGCTAAAAATATCTATATAATTTTATTTCAAATTATTATAAATATTATTAATTATTATTATTTTATATATATAGTAAGAGTGTCATCCAAATTTTATTATGGAGATTCTTCGTTTGTAAATAGATTTTATGACAATATCATGGGGAGGTGATATTGGTTATGAATACCAAATGCCTAAAATATTTTTTTTGTTTTCATATGAAATGACATTTTATAAACTAATCGATTAAATTAAAAAGATAAAAAAGATGAAAATAAATATCAATTTTTTATTTGTGAATAATCCTAGTATATTCTATTAAGGTTAAATCCATACTATCTACTTAATAATTATTGATAATTAAATTAAGATTCTAGAAGCAATATTCCAAAATAGACATATCTATGGATATTAAAATGATAAAACTATTCAAGCCATATAAATTAAACGAAATACTAATAAGATAAGCATCAAAATATTTCATGATATATCTTACATTATAACATTTAAAAAATCATTAAAATTTAATATAACTCTACATAAATTATTATTATTATTATTATTTTGGGACAAGAGATCCACACTAAATATATGTATGAGACTCTCTTTCTCTTAGGACAAGAGAACCACCTCATATATGAAAACATACATACTCCATCCTTTTAGTTTTAAACCTAACACATTATTTAAATATATATATTTAAAAAATATATAATAATACTTAGAAACTGAGCATGCAAGCTCTATATTATTAATCAAACAAATAGAGTTACATATATACATGAGGATTGTCTCAAGATAGAGAAGCTATCTTAGACGCACAATAATTTGGTTGAGAGAATATCTCAACCTCACACAAAACTAGGAACTAACCTAACAAATAGGAATTGACTCTAACTAAAGACAAGTAGGAATTACATATTCCAACACCCCCCATTAATGACTACTTGTCTCAATATCCATCTGCAAAATCTACAATGACTACTTGTTGATGTCCATATAAAGGAACAACCATCTACCGAAATGCATGGGTTCCAACTGCTGCAACCGCTAGTCTACTAGGAAGTCCTTCACATACATGGTTCATCCAAGCTCTCGATTAACTCCCCCTTGATATTAAATTTCACCCTATGGAGTCTAAAACCAATACGGCCCACCCAAGTGTATCCATCCCGCATGATACACTCTTCTAGGGTGTTAAAACTGTCCGACAGAGGGAACATATAACAAAGGGGTATGCATGCCTCTCTGGGTCTTACAACATATACAAAAAATAAATGACATGTAGATTTGCTTCTAATTACAAACCGTGACAATAAATGCCATGAGTCTATTCCAAGAAACTCACACAAAACAAACTCTAACAAACTTGATTGTCCATCATCCTTTGCCGCTCACCATACCATTCACCTACACAAACACCGCACTATTCATATGATAGAACACACCATTACTTTGGCTTTGTACTTTTGAGTCTTTGGCATCTTCATTTTACTTTGGCAAGCTGGTCTTAGTCTCCATGTTTTACCTGTCATCAATTAGAGTTGCGAATTCTAACAGAATGACATCATATTGAGGTCGCAAATCCCAATATTTATACAAATTTCCAAGACTTGTCCACATTTACCCATACTAAACAAAAACAATACCAAATGACACTATAAGCACAAGCGATAACCATGACAATAATACAATATCCATGAAGAAAAAAATGGCATGCAAACATTCAACACATTGCCACGCCATTCACTGCTGTGGACAAACTACCCCGAATTTCAGTTCACCAGAACACTTCCCACATTGTTTTTGTGAGCAAATCCAAGAATATACACTACACATTGTCTTCGATTTGATCCCCACCATATCACTGACAACTGATCACTCCACGTTGCTTCATGAACATGCACGAGCAACACCCTTTCACCTACTTTCTAGTTCACATTTCGACAAGCAGTAATTCACCTCCAATGCTCAGGTGCTCAACCTTGAGGAGATACAATGTAGCTGTTGTCAATCCTAGAGACAGCCTTGAGTTGTGAAAGACTAGTGCCTAGGACATCTTAAACAGCAGAGAGAAAAAGTAATGTAATATAATAGGGATAACTAGCAGGACAAAGCTCTCATGCTTTTCATTTATAAACAGGAAGTCTAGCTCGAATGGGACCAAAAATTTCAGAAGTTTGATGCATGAAAGAGTATATTGCAAAAACCAAGTGGAAAACTCTTACGCAAAGGCATCAGACAATTTAAGACAATTCACGGTAAACAGGGCCAGTTCAACAACACTTAACAGAGATAAGTAATTTGAAGATGTTCACAATGTGAGAAATAATGAAAAAATATAAGCTGTCGCATGGATAGTATCCGAACACAGATATCACCCTGTAATGGGCTTATCTACTTAAGAAACCATTCACAACAATAACGTATTTCCAAAATAACATCACATTGAAGCCAATATAGCAGAAGTATGGGTGCTGTGAGAATGGAACAATATATCATGCATGAGCTATATTTAAAGTGCTAGATTGATTCCAACATAAGTATCATCTAAGATAAGCTCACATTAAAATCAATGAGCTGCTCGCATTCCAAAACATGATACAGGAGGAACGGATGAGATAAGACAAACAATTGATAGACACATAAAGGAGAAGTTACGTTCTATTAAATATCAAGGATTGGAATCCTCCTTACAGATAAAAATTCTCTTCATTGAAACCCAACAGGCTCTGAACCTTCATACAAGCGTAAATCCAAAATGCATACAAAATCCTCTTATAGCATAGTTTTTGGATAAAATTTGGAACCCCGTGTTCTCTTCTGTTCTTGTTTATATAGGAACTTCTCTACATGGGCGAGAAGATATTTTGGGAAAATATCTTCCTCGCATGCTAGGAATTTGTTAGAAGTCCTTGTCAAAGTAACCAAAAATCATGATGAGGAATAAAAACCTCTCATCCTTTGCTGTTAGGCACTAGGCCATTTTAAAACCAAAATTGTATAACAGGCTAAGTAAAAGTAAACTGCTGTGGTGAAATGTAAATTCCATCTGAAACTTGAAAAAGACTAACTAAGGTAAAAAGTAAAAAAGGCCACGAGGGCCAAATCATGAAATAACAATGCATCACTTGTGAGAAGGGGTCGAAGTTGTTGCTGATACTGGTGGTGGCATCGCTTGCGACGAACCGGCACGGTCGAAAAGATGAGCGCACCTTCGCCGACCGGTCACAAAGAAAGCTCACAGTATCATCGTTAAATCCTTCTACCCTGATGAAGGCCTCAGTGAGGTCACTCAGATTTGCCTCGGTAGGAATTTTATGTTTTAACAAGTGAAGGAGGACAAACTCTAGGCGAAGTGATGCAACCATGGTTTCGGCTTTGAGCCGGGTGGATTTATCTGACAGGACATCCGTTCGGTCCCTTTCTTGCTTTAGGCATGCTTCATATTCCAATAATGGTCGCAACATGGAAGGGGTGGTGGAGTCCCATCACGTCGGAAGCCCTGCCGTCGTAATCTCAGTCCAAACTGCATCAAACTGGTCCACGCTGTATACCAACTGCTGCAAGGCCTTCGAAGCCACGACGCGAGCCGATTCCTTATCAATGATTTTCTGGCATTCCAAGGCTTCCTTATGTCGTCTCACTATGCCGTGCTGCTCGGCTTCGTTAGCTCTCAGCCCTTTCAAGAACGACACATATTCCCTGGCGCGCTGAGCTCTATTGACCAAATTGAGATCCCCTTCCTGAAATCGCCTCCTGAGATAGAGTGCTGAGGATTTCATCTCCTTGATGAATTTCAGAAACTCCCATTGCTCTATTGCAACTGAAATGATATCGGACCATATAATATTTCTACCATCCCTGAGAGTGAGGTTACCTTTTAGGTGTGCGTTGAGATCATTTATGGTCTTCTGCTGGTCAGCCCTTTTTTTCTTTTCTTGTTCTATCTCTTTCTACAATGCTTCTATTCTTCTAATATTCTCTGACAAGGATTTTTCCAAATCCGCGATCCTTTGCTTTGCAGTGGAAGCCTGCTTCTCCAGTATATCATTTGTAGCTTTCGCTGCGTCTAGCTTCTCTGAAAGTGAACTCGTCTGAGGTGGTGTTGTAGCAGGCGCGCAGCTGTGCGTGTCCCAAGTGTTATGTAGCTTTGACAACCTACTCTGGAGGGTAGCGATTGTTCCTGCTAATTTCTCCTTCTCTTCTCTTTCTCTTGACAATGTTCCGGCCAATTCCATTTTTTCTTTCTCCACTTGCACCAACTCGGTTGTCTGCACATGCTGGGAGGCCGGCATGCGCGCTCTGCTTTTCAATGAGGCAACTTCCTTCTGTAATTGGTCTATTAAAAAGCCCTGTGGGTTTGCTTCCCCATTCTCTTTCCCTTTGATTTGATCCTGGAGGCCACGTATTTGATTTTCTTGGGCGCGGGTGCTTGCATGCTCATTCTTCAGGGTAATCCTCACCTGCTCATGCTTTTTCTCAAGTTTTCTCAGTGCGATGGTAACCCGCATTACCTCGTCCTTCAGCATATCACCTACAACCTGAAACAGGTTACACATATCAGTTGCTGGCACCTTAGTCATGTCAATTTCATGCTGGAGTACCTGATAGCTAGTGGCACCTCTATCAGGGTGAAAAAGGGCTTCAGCCATAGACAGTACCAGGTGTTCAGTATCCACATTCATGGTGGCGGAAATCCTGGTGTGATACTTTTCTACATACCCCTCCAACTCAGCTTTGTACTTATCTATGATTATCTTATTCTTCTTGATCCTTTCGGCTGCCACTGGTGAAGTATAGTCTCCCATGGCCTGTGAAACCTCAGTGAAGTCGGAGGAGGTGGTGCTGTCTCCCAACACTTTGATTCCGGCCTTGCTGCTGTCAAGTGGTGCATATGGTATGAAAGGTTCAAGCAGCTGTTCTTCCCCTATAACTTCGGCTTCACTTGAGACTGTTTTATGCTTTTTACGAGCAGTAGAACCTGCTCCTGAAGGACCCACTTCTTCTTCTTAGCCTTTATTGATGCCTTCCTCTTCCCCTCTGGCAGATGAATCTGTCTCCATCTGCGAAACCAAAGGCAAAATTTCCAAGTTTGCCTTCCACTATATAAACGGTCTTGGTTCATGCACATAAGGGGTAGACCTGTTCCTCTTTCTTCTGTCTGAAATGATCTCCAAAGGATCATAGGCCCAAGCTTTCCCCTGTCTTAGGTCCATGCCCTGCAACAACTTCTCAACAATGCGAAGGGCAAGTCTTCAATTCACGACGAACGGGCCGATATGGGTAGGTAGCCTCAGTATGTAACCTTTCTTAGCAGGGACAAAGTGGAGCTAGTCAGCCTTGAGGGCTTGCCGAATATACTCCAGAACATAAACTCGTCGAGCGGGAAACACAGGTAGCAGGTAAGGGGCGACCTTGGCTCCATAGACCTGAATTTTAGTATAATTATCAGAAAGATACCAATCCCTGGTGCTCTAGGTTTTACCAGCTTGCAGCCAATTCTTCATTTCAGGAAAAACCCTAGGTGATGGCGAATCATGAATGATGGTGTAAGCAATGGACATGAAATCGTTTAGGAAACTTGAATAACCCACCCCTTTTGGCAATTGGCGCATTGAAAAGTTCCAGTCAAAAACAGGTTGGGGTTGAGAATTGACCTCGTATACCCTATCCAGGCCCAAATGCTCGAACCTATCAGGATGTTGATACAAGAAAAGATAGAACACCATTGAACAGAAATGAAAATGACTGGTTTCTAAAAGATCTTGGAACTAGGTGTGAATATTGGAAAATAAGTAACCCGGGATATCTAGGGCGACCCCCTTCTGAGACATTAACCACAGAAAGAAAACACATAATTTGGAAGTTTCCCCCAACCCGCCTATACCTAAAAAACCCGCAATGAGAGCTAGGATGGGCTGCACTTCTTCCTTAAACAGGTTTAATGGGAGGAGTTCCGCATCGGGAAGGGAAGTATCCTGTCTGCTGGTGAAAGAAGCAATGAAGCTTTTTTGATGCTCCCATGGCGATTTAGTAAACTGGGAAGTTAAAGCTTCTTCGCTGAAAGCGGTGTAGGTGGCGTTGGTGGGATTACAGAGGGCTTGCTTGATGATTTCGGGCGAAAGGGAGAGAATCTCGTTCCCCTGGGGGGAGGTAAACGTGCCTCGGTTTTCATCGTAGGCGTCTCTGAGCCAACAGATAAAATCGAACATCGGGAAGACTGGGGGGGTAATTTGATGGTAAAAGCCTGATACAACCACCCGATATCAATCCCTATTCTGGACATGTCGCAAAAAGAGTTCAGGTCTTATACTGCTAATGGGGAAAGGGTATTGGTGATCGCATATTCCATCTTTCTGGTCTATGAAAGGCTCGAACCTGGGAGGGTTTCTAGTTTCTCGGACCTGGGGAGTCTCTGGTTCGTTTTTCTTGGGTGTGCCCCTTCCCATGACTGACATCTGAAATCTGAAAAGAAAAACAAAAGGAAAATAGAGGGAATGTAATGGACAAAGTACCTACACAGTAGGTAAATTTGCTTGGGAAAGCGACGCGGAGGGTAGTCTGGTGATGATTAGGTAGACCTGGTACTTGTTCCCGCTTGGTATATACCGTAACTGGAAGACTTGAGACTTTTACCGCAGTAAAATATGGGAAACGGTTGTCTAAGACTGGTAATTCTGAGGGAAAAAGGGGTAAAGATGAAATAAATAGGGTAAGTGTCGTAAGGACACTGACAGTGGGGCATGCGGCATGTAGGGATTGGGCGTTAGTTGGGGACAGGTGAACACCGCGTGCCGAGTTTAATACTAGTATGGGCCTCAGTACCAGCTCATCTAGGACTTACCTTACCTCTTTGCCACATGCGCCATATGATTCCTGAAACACATCATCCCGAAAAGCGAATTAAATACGTACCCTACCAGTTGTAAGGGCCCACATTGTGTTTTGCCACGTGACCACATCTCCGTGCCCTGCTCTTGCCACTTCATTCTGACCTTGGGTCCCCACCACGTCACGTTATTGCAACTCTGTGGGGGTATGGGTCTCTTCCCACTCTCGCTGCTCGACCCCCACGGAAATTCCCAACTGCAACATTCCCTTGTATGTATATTCGTAAAGTGGCTATTCTTTTAATATATTTGTTGTGCGCTCTTCGTACCACATAATTTCACTTTTGGTATTTCCGCTACCCTTTTTACTTCATACATTGGCCCTTTCGTATTACTTTCGCCTCTAGCTTTTAGGCACGTGACTTCTCTTACCTTGTTTCATTTCGACCCACTCTTCAAACATTTCACCATTTGATATAATCTTCGGTGCATGACTTATCAACATTTAATAAACCAATGACTTATGTTAAATATTGAACAACATTGGCTCTAGTTGGGGACGGCAAGTTCATCCTTGAATGTGTCGAGAACTACGCAGACCACCTGTTTGTCTTCTGTTAACGCCATTTCTCATCCCTTTCGACTTCTTACCTCTTCTTCATGATTCATCAACAAACACACATTATTAAAACAACGCTTAAAATAGGAAATAATATACAATATGATACATCAGGCTTTCTCGGCCCGGATCAGTACTCGAAGTAAGGCTTGAGTAATTGGCCATTAACAGGGGCGTCCAGCAAATCACCCTGCAAATTCTCGAACCTAAAAGTATTGTTGCCACCTTGTTCTGCGATTTTGAAAGGGCCAAACTAGAGGAGATCGAATTTTCCGTGTTTCCCTTTATTAGCCCTTCGAATGTCCCATCTGAGCACCAGATCTCCCACCTATAACTTTTTTTCTTTGGCATGTTGGTCAAAAATATCCTTCATTTTCTCCTGATACTCAATCAGCTTCTGACTCACCTGATTTCGTGTTTCTTCTAGCTCCACCAACTGATTAATCCTCCTAGTTACATGGTCAGGCTCCTCTTTATTTTCTTGCATGAACCGAGCTACTGGTAAAGCCAACTGCACAGGAAAAAGTGCTGCTCTCCCATAAACTAGTTTGTATGGGGACTTCCCAGTTTCCCTCTTGCTAGTAATTCAGTTTTCCCACAGAGCGAATTTCAGCTGGGAATCCCAATTCTTCTGATTCTCGTTGATGGTCTTCTTTAGTGCTTGGACCAGAGTTTTATTTGAGGACTCTGCGAGGCCGTTCCCTTGGGGGTAATAAGCCGTAGAGTGACCCAGTGCAATATTATACTGCTGGCAAAAGTTGACAAATTTCGTGGATCTAAAGGCTTGTGCGTTGTCAGTTATTATCTTAGCAGGACAATCAAATCTGGATATGATGTTTTCTTCTAATAATTTCATTTCCACGGTGTTTGTTGCGTTCCTGGTAGGTATAGCTTCCACCCACTTTGTGAAATAGTCTGTGGCGGTTAATATCCACTTATGCTGGCCGCTGAATGGAGGATGTATTTCTCCGATGAAGTCGATTCCCCTTTGCTGAAATGGCTCATCTACATGGACATGTATCATGGGGAGAGGCGCGAGCTTCTGTCTCTCTGCGAACCTTTGGCACTTCTCGCAGGCTCTAACTCGAGTGAACACATCTCCAAATAGTTTAGGCCAGAAAAAACCAGCCATCAGAATCTTGTGAGTAGTAGCCCTCCAACTGCAATGGCCTCCACATATTCCTTCGTGAAACACAACCATTATACTCTCCACCTCTTCTTCTGTAAGGCACAGGAGTAGGATACCAGAGGGGTCTCGCCAATACAACCAACCGTTTGCAATGACATACTTTTGCGACCTCAACCTCAGTGATCTGTACTTAGTTTTGTCACAACTGGGCGGGCAGCTGAGGGTTAGAAGGTACTCTACAATCTATTTGTACCATGGGCTGATAAGGTACTTCATAGGTATCTTCTGGGAGGATATTTCTATTCTTTGTGCTTCCTCCTTTGCCCCAAAATCTTCGTTCGATGTCATAGACAAATTGATACCCAAGGCCTGACAATTTGATTTAGACAGGATCTTGGCTAAACCTTGCCCCTTAATTAATTTGGTAGGACGGATATCTAACTCATATTCCTGTATTTTGGATATCCATTTTCCTCTTTTTCCTTCACTGTCCCCCTGGATAAGAATGTCTTTAACAGTTGCTGTAGGAACAAATGCAGTGACATGGGACTGCAAAACATACATACGGAAAGCTTTGAGGGATTTCACCAGAGCGTACGCTTGCTTCTCTAATATGTTATATTTCAGTTCAACATCCTGAAGTACCTGACTGAAAAAGGCAATAGGCTGTTCATACCCCTCTTCTTTCTTCTGCAACAAAACTCCAACTACTGTATGAGGGGATGCAAAGGAGAATATCATAAACGGTTTGGCATAATCGGGCCCGGCTAACATAGGGGCTTCAGCAAATGAAATTTTAATTCTGGCGAAGGTTTCTCTTGACTCTGGTGACCATTTCACCTCATTATTCTTCTTAAGCATATCAGTGATGTGCCTAACTATCTCAGCATAGTTAGGGATGAACCTCCTTAGGAAGTTTATACGTCCTAGGAACACCTGAACTTCCCTTTTTTTTACTGGGCAGGGCAATGCCATTTATGACTTCCACCCTTTTGGGGTCTATCTTCACTCCATCTTTGGTGACAATGTGTCCCAAAAGCTTGCCCTCTTCCAGTGCAAACAGAGACTTCTGTGGGTTAAGGGAGAGGCCATACTTTCTACACTTCTCAAAGGTTCTACGTAGGTGTTCTATGTGCTCTGCATCATCCTTTGAAAACACAGTAATGTCGTCCAGGTATACCACCACGAACTGTTCTTGTTCTCCAATAAAAGTAATATCCATGGCCCTCTGAAAAGTGGCCCCTGCATTAATCAACCCAAAAGGAATCTTGGCATACATAAACGTCCCCCATGGAGTGGTGAAGGCCATCTTCTTTTGATCTTCTGGAAATATAGACACCTGATTATACCCAGAGAACCCATCCATCATCGACATCCGAGAAGCCCCTACCACTTTCTGCAATATGTGATCCATCTTGGGCAGTGGGTAATTATCTTTTAATGATGCCCTGTTCAGGTTCCTAAAATCAACACATAGTCTTATTTCTCCATTTTTCTTACGTACAGGGACTAGATTTGCTACCCACTCAGAGTACCTCAAAGGTACAATGATTTTAGCCTTCAGCAGTTTCTTAATTTCTTTTTCAATAGAAGGTAGCTATAGGGGATTTATCTGCCTAAGCTTTTGCTTGTGTGGTTTTGCGTCTCCCTTCAGTGGAATCTTATGCTGCATAATGCTGACATCGAAGGTTTTTAGATCTTGATAATACCAGGCAACACACATCCTTATAGGACTGAAATAACTTCTGATACAACTGTTTATATTCTTTCGGGACTTTCTTAGACAGCTTCACGATTTTAGGGTTGGCCTCGATACCTAGATTCAGGTCCTCCACCTGATTCTCATCTACAACTTTTTTTGGATGTAACGGAACATCATTCTTGTTAAATAGCCTTTCTAAGGGTACTAATACTCGGGGGATAATATTTCCTTTCAACTGCAGGAATTTGTGGCCAGCTACCTTTTCTTCCCATTTATCTCCTGAAGTGTCTTCAGTCTCCACTTCTTCACAAATGTCAATATCCATGTTGGAGAATTCCCCAACTGTTTCCAAGAATCTCTTGACTTTCTCATCATCTTCGACTACTTGCGAGTGCTTGATGTTGTCTGGGATAGATTGCCTATAACGCAACTCAATCTCATATCTCAATAGAGGGTTCTGAGGTGGCTGAAAGGTACTAGCAGCCACTGCTAAAGAGTCTTCCATTCTATTTTTCTCCCAGGGCATGAAATGGATATTAAATGCCAAGAAGAAGTTCTCCACCAGATCCCAAACTTCGTTCCTATAGGCCCTCAGCCTAGGGTGTTTAGATTGGCACTGATTTCTCACCTGCCTGACTACTAGTTCCGAATCTCCCAGAACTTTTAAACTTTGTATGTTCATATTCTTGGCTATCTGCAACCCTAGTAGGAGTGCTTCATATTCGGCCACGTTATTTGTGGCTTCATGCTCTAGATTGAAAGATAGAGGCACCCATCTTCCTGCAGGTGAAATCAATAACACCCCGGCTCCATTTCCTTCCCTAGAGTTGGCTCCATCAAAGTGAAGCGTCCAGATTTCTGATTCAGGGCTTTCTATGAACTATTCTATCTTAATCTGGTAAAATTATGGTTCATGTGCATACTCCTGATCTTCCTCCAGCATTAAACATGAGAAACCCCCCTCCCTGCTATAAACCAGAGAATTAACTGAATCATATGCCTTAGTAACTGTCTTGACAAATTTGGTTTCTCGGTACAGCCTCCTCTCTTGGCCACCAAATACAGGGATAGTGGCATAGGTCAGATCCAGCTTGATCGATCCACCAATTTTGGTCCCCCAAGATCTTGACAGTAGCATGCCAAAGAGAGCTGGGATGTCAGCCACCACTATATCCATCACTACACTTTTTGTTGGGATCTGAGCCAGGTTGACCACCAAATCTTTTATCATGCCTAGGCACTTAACTCTTTTGGATTGAAATGAGTAAAGGTGTTTGTATGGGCGAGTGATCTATATTCCTAGTTGCTCCATGACCGAGAGGGGTAAAATATTATGAGAGGCTCCTGAGTCTAACATGCAGTTATGCAGCAACAAGTCATGTATTACCAAATACACATAGAAAGGTGGGGTGGCAGCATCTAACTCTTCGACATGTGGGCCAAAAACCACCATAGGTCTCTCCTCCTGAAGGTTAAGACTGTCTGGAATGTTTATTACTTCTGGAGGGAGCATAAATGAAGTGACCTGGGACTGATATGCAGGTTGTTTTAACAACTCAGTCAAGGGGACTGGGATTTTCACTTTCTCAAGCTCCTTCTGTAGACTGAAAGCAGAGGAGGAATTATCTACTGACACTTCTTTTTTTTCTTTATCTTTGGAGTCTTTGTTATGAGGGGAAGGTTTGACTTCTTTTAATATCAGCTTGACACTAAGAGGTGTAGACACTTGTGAAGATGAAGGTAATTGATCAGCAAATTGTAAAGATTGGTTAAGGGGCCTCTTACCTTTGTCCAGGTTCTTTTGAGGAGTTGCCTCCTTCTGTGCAGGTGCCTTTTCCTATGGTGTGTCCTCCTCCTGATCCTGAGTACAGGTTCTCTTTCTGGAAGACCTGAGATCATATCTTCTATTGAATTGCGCTTGCTTGAAATCAACAAACTGCTTGCAATAGTCATCAATCTCGGGATCTTTTGTGTCTTCATTAGCTTTCACTTCTGTGTGTGCCACCTCCACTTCTTCACTTCCATGTATCAGACATTAAACATCATCATTGTTTGAGAAAGAAAGGTATGCCTCCTCTTGCTCGTAAGCATTATCTTCAGTAGAACCCTCTACTTTCCCTTCCAAGTATAGAGGATGTGGCACTTGATCTTGCTATTCCTTCTATCCCCTTTGCATTATCTCCAAGGGTGGTTTTCTGTATTGAGGGTTAAAGCCTCTGTTTGGAGCATTTTGGAAATTCTTGGAGGATGAATTCCTGGCCTCCATTTCAAGTTTCACCAGTTTTCTTGAGAGATTCTTGATCATCTTGTTCATCTCCTCAATCCTGTCATTAGCTAAATCTCTATCTTGGCTCGAGGTGGATACCTCTTCCTTTCCCCTCCTTCTCGTATCCTGCTCAGATCTACCCTTGGATTTACCAGTGGAGGCAAAGTTTTCCTCAAGCTCCAGTGCATTGGTCTGAGCGTCATCCAGAGTGGCTGGCTTCCTTTCTCTCAGGGAGAAACCGAATTCAGAGTCAAAGGTTACCACAAAAACTACCTTGGCAGCAGTCTGATGTGGTTTCATTTCTATGGGAAGGCTTAGGTGCAACTTGTTAAATCTCTTAATAAACTCGGACACTCCTTCATTTTGTCTTTTCTTGAGTGTATTAAACTCAGTTAGACAGTGTCCATGGTCTTTCTTCTCTCCCCATTTTTTGAGGAAAGTGTCTTCCATAACTTCGCACGTATTTACAGAACGGTCTCCCAACATCTTGAACCATTTTCTGGCTTCACCATCAAGGGATTGCACAAATAGTCTTAGGACTATGTCCAGATGTTCCACATTAAAGTTTTCTGCAAAAGCACAGAAGACTTCAAGATGTTTTTGAGCATCCATCTCACTTTCTCCATTGAAACAGGGCAGGATCTTTAGATAGTCCTGTGACATATCATTTAGAACTGGAGGTAATGCCAGGGGAGCATATTTATTTAGCAAGAAACCCAGAACGTTGGCCACTGGAGGAGGAGGTGGAGGTAACAAGAGGGCTTGGTGAGTAAGTGGGGGAGTAGGTGGAAGTGTGGTATGGATGATGATAGGAATATAGTGAACAACAGCTTGAGAGGACAGAGACAAGGGTGGAGTATTAACAACAGATATTTTCGTGACCTCTTTAACTTCTTCAACCTCTGGAGTAGGGTGAAATGTATAACAGGTGGTGTCTATTGACTCGGCCTCGTCCTTAACTTGGATGTTTCCCGGGGGTAAACAGTCTGAGTAATAACCGGTTTCACCCAAAGCGGAGTTAGAACCTTGCAATTGGGCAACCTGAGAAGAGGAAGAAGGAAAGTCTTCTAGGGAAAATTGTGGGATATCGGTATGAACAAATTGTCTCTCCCTCCAGCCTCTTCTATGTAAAATTCTCTCTGGGTCAGATACAAAAGGTGTCTTTGGCTGAGATGTATCTGACCTAAGGTGTGGCTTCCGAGGAGCCAAGACTGCAATTACATTTTTCTGAAAAATGAATGTGGAGTCACCAAGGTGAGGGATATACAACTCTCAACTCTCCATGCTCACCTAGTTGAAGAGTGAAATAGGGTTTTTTCGAGGCCCAGGGATTTCAAATTTTTAATCAACTTCGGTCCCCGACAACGGCGCCAAAAATATGTTGTCAATCCTAGAGACAACCTTGAGTTGTGAAAGACCAGTGCCTAGGACATCTTAAACAACATAGAGCAAAAGTAATGTAATATAATAGGGATAACTAGCAGGACAGAGCTCTCCTACTTTTCATTTATAAACAAGAAGTCTAGCTCGAATGGGACCAAAACTTTCAGAAGTTTGATGCATGAAAGAGTATATTGCAAAAACAAAGTGAAAAACTCTTATGCAAAGGCATCAAACAATTTAAGACAGATCACGGTAAAGAGGGCAAGTTCAACAACACTTAACAGAGATAAGTAATTTACAGATGTTCACAATGTGAGAAAGAATGAGAAAATATAAGCTGTCGCATGGATAGTATCCGAACACACATATCACCATGTAATGGGCTTATCTACTTAAGAACCCATTCACAACAATAGCGTATTTCCAAAATAACATCACATTGAAGCCAATATAGCAGAAGTATGGGTGTTGTGAGAATGGAATAATATATCATGCATGAGCTATATTTAAAGCGCTAGATTGATTCCAACATAAGTATCATCTAAGATAAGTTCACATTAAAATCAATGAGCTGCTCGCATTCCAAAACATGATACAGGAGGAACAGATGAGATAAGACAAACAATTGATAGACACATAAAAGAGAAGTTACGTTCTATTAAATATCAAGGACTAGAATCCTCCTTACAGATAAAACTTCTCTTCATTGAAACCCAACGGGCTCTGAACTTTCATACAAGAGTTAATCCAAAATGCATACAAAATCCTCTTACAGCATAGTTTTCTGATAAAATCTGGAACCCTATGTTCTCTTCTGTTCTTGTTTATATAGGAACTTCTCTACATGGGCGAGAAGATATTTTGGGAAAATATCTTCCTCGCATGCTAGGAATTTGTTATAAGTCCTTGTCAAAGTAACCAAAAATCATGATGAGGAATAAAAACCTCTCATCCTTTGCTGTTAGGCGCTAGGCTATTTTAAAACCAAAATTTTATAACATGCTAAGTAAAAGTAAATTGCTGTGGTGAAAT
The DNA here is from genome assembly GCA_034641835.2 of Pinus albicaulis. NCBI lineage: Eukaryota > Viridiplantae > Streptophyta > Pinopsida > Pinales > Pinaceae > Pinus > Pinus albicaulis. Next base: position 25,913 of record JAXQQM020086718.1, read on the forward strand.
GTAAATTCCACCTGAAACTTGAAAAAGACTAACTAAGGTAAAAAGTAAAAAAGGCCACGAGGGCCGAATCATGAAATAACAATGCAATTTGCGGATGAACTGGCACGTTTGCAGATGAACTGGCAATTTTCCTAACAAACTGAGCGCACCTCTGCTGACTATCCGTGACAGGCTCAGGCATCGTTGCAAATCCTTCTACCCTGATGAAGGCCTCAGTGAGGTCACTCGGATTTGCCTCGGTAGGAATTTTATGTTTTAACAAGTGAAGGAGGGCAAACTCTGGGCGGAGTGATGCAACCATGGTTTCGGCTTTGAGCCGGGTGGCTTTATCTGACAAGACATCCGTCCGGTCCCTTTCTTGCTTTAGGAATGCTTCATATTCCGGTAATGGTCGCATCATGGAAGGGGTGGTAGATTCCCAGCACGTCGGAAGCCCTGTCGTCGTAATCTCGGTCCAAACTGCATCAAACCAGTCCACGCTGTATACCAACTGCTGCAAGGCCTTCGAAGCCACGACGCGAGTCGATTCCTTATCAATGATTTTCTGGAATTCCAAGGCTTCCTTATGTCGGCTGACTATGCTGTGATGCTTGACTTCATTAGCTCTTAGCCCTTTCAAGAACGACACATATTCCCTGGCGCGCTGAGATCTGTTGACCAAATCGAGATCCCCTTCCTGAAATCGCCTCCTGAGATAGAGTGTTGAGGATTTCATCTCCTCGATGACTTTCAGAAACTCCCATTTCTCTGTTACGGCTGAAATGATCTCGGACCAAATAATCTTTCTACCATCCCTGAGAGTGAGGTTACCTTTTAGGCGTGCGTTGAGATCATTTATGGTCTTCTGCTGGTCGGCCCTTGTTTTCTTTTCTTGTTATATCTCTTTCTGCAATGCTTCTATTCTTCTAATATTCTTTGACAGAGATTTTTCCAAATTCGTGATCCTTTGCCTTGTAGTGGAAGCCTTCTTCTCCAGTATATCATTTGCAGCTTTCGCTGCGTCCAGCTTCTCTGAAAGTGAACTCGTCTGAGGTGGTGTTGTAGTAGGCACGCAGCTGTGCGTGTCCCAAGTGTTCTGTAGCTCTGACAACCTACTCTGGAGGGTAGCGATTGTTCCTGCTAATTTCTCCTTCTCTTATCTTTCTCTTGACAATGTTCCGGCCAATTCCATTTTTTCTTTCTCCACTTGTGCCAACTCGGCTGTCTGCACATGCGGGGAGGCCGGCATGTGCGATCTGCTTTTCAATGAGGCAAATTCCTTCTGTAATTGGTCTATTAAAAAGCCCTGTGGGTTTTCTTCCCCAGCCTCTTTCCCTTTGATTTGATCCCGGAGGCCACGTATTTGATTTTCCTGGGCGTGGGTGCTTGCCTGCTCATTGTTCAGGGTAATCCTCACATGTTCATGCTTTTTCTCAAATTTTCTCAGTGCGATGGTAACCCGCATTACCTCGTCCTTCAACATATCACCTACGACTTGAAACAGGTTACACATATCAGTTGCTGGCACCTTATTCATGTCAATTTCATGCTGGAGTACCCGGTAGCTAGTGGCACCTCTATCAGGGTCCAAAAAGGCTTCAGCCATAGACAGTACCAGGTGTTTAGTATCCACATTCATGGTGGAGGAAATCCCAGTGTGATACTTTTCTACATATCCCTCTAGCTCAGGTTTGTACTTATATCTGATTATCCTATTCTTCTTGATCCTTTCGACTGCCACTGGTGAAGTATAGTCTCCCATGGCCTGTGAAACCTCAGTGAATTCGGAGGAGGTGGTGTTGTCTCTTAACACTTTGATTTCGGCCTTGCTGTTGTCAAGTGGTGCATATGGCATGAAAGGTTCAAGCAGTTGTTCTTCCCCTATAACTTTGGCTTCACTTGAGACTGTTTTCTACTTTTTACGAGTGGTAGAACCTGCTCCTGAAGGACCCACCTCTTCTTCTTGGCCTTTATTGATGCCTTCCTCTTCCCCTGTGGCAGATTAATTTGTCTCCATCTGTGAAACCAAAGGCAAAATTTCCAAGTTAGCCTTCCACTATATAAACGGTCTTGGTTCATGCACATAAGGGGCGGACTTGTTCCTCTTTCTTCTGTCTGAAATGATCTCTCGAGGATCATAGGACCAAGTTTTCCCCTGTCTTAGGTCCATGCCCTGCAACAACTTCTCAACAATGCGAAGGGTGAGTCTTGAATTCACGACGAACAGGCCGATATGAGTAGGTAGCCTCAGTATGTAACCTTTCTTAGCAGGGACAAAGTGGAGCTGGTCAGCCTTGAGGGCTTGCCGAATATACTCCAGAGCATAAACTCGTCGAGCGGGAAACACAGGTAGCAAGTAAGGGGCGACTTCGTCTCCATAGACCCGAATTTTAGTATAATTATCAGAAAGATACAAATCCCTGGTGCTCTGGGTTTTACCAACTTGAAGCCAATTCTTCATTTCAGGAAAAACCCTAGGTGATGGCGAATCATGAATGATGGTGTAAGCAATGGACATGAAATCGTTTAGGAAACTTGAATAACCCACCCCTTTTGGCAATTGGCACACTGCAAAGTTCCAGTCAAAAATAGGTCGGGGTTGAGAATTGACCTCGTATACCCTATCCAAGCCCAAACGCTCGAACCTATCAACATGCTGATACAAGAAAATATAGAACACCATTGAACAGAGACGAAAATGACTGGTTTCTGAAAGCTCTTGGAAGGGTGTGAATATTGGCAGATAAGTAACCCCAGATATCTAGGATGACCCCCTTCTGAGACATTAACCACAGGAAGAAAACAAATACTTTGGAATTTTCCCCCAACCTGCTTATACCTAAAAAACCCATAATGAGAGCTAGGATGGGCTGCACTTCTTCCTTAAACAGGTTTAATGGGAGGAGTTCCGCACCAGGAAGGGAAGTAGCCTGGCTGCTAGTGATAGAAGCAATGAAGCTTTTTTGATGCTCCCATGGCGATTTAGTAAACTGGGAAGTTAAAGCTTCTTCGCTGAAAGCGATGTAGGTGGCGCTGGTGGGAAAACGGAGGGCTTGCTTGATGATTTCAGGCGAAAGAAAGAGAATCTCATTCCCCTGGGGGGAGGTAAATGTGCCTCGGTTTTCATCGTAGGCGTCTCTAAGCCAGTAGATAAACTTGACCACCGGGAAGACTGGGGGGGTAATCTGATCGTAAAAGCATGATACAACCACCCGATATCGATCCCTATTCTAGATATGTCGCGAAAAGAGTTCGGGTCTTATACTACTAATCGGGAAAGGGTATTGGTGATAGCAGATTCTAGCTTGCTGGTCTATGAAAGGCTCGAATTCAGGAGGGTTGCTGGTTTCTCGGACCTGGGGAGTCTCTGGTTTGTTTTTCTTGGGTGTGCCCCTTCCCACAGATCGATATATGAAATCAAAAGACAATGAAAGGAAAACAGTAGGGAATGGTGGCGGATAGATGATCCCTCGATTTATGCAGGAACGCAACAGAATAAACACATAACCATAAATACAGAGATGCAGCGGAAATAACACTTCATTTCATTAATATCAAAGAACCGAAATTTGCTTACAGACAATGGAAATAAAACTAGCTAGGGTACTGGTAGCTATCTCTGAGAAGAGATGTGGTGGCTACAGACCTCTGAACTGCTTTACAATGAGGCGCGAGGGCCTATTTATTATCGAGAAACAATGGAGAACCCTAAACATCCCAAAAACCTAACCCTAGGAGATGAAGCGCCAAAACTATGGGCCCCGTTTGGGTAAATTGGTGTTTCAACTTCCCAGGGACGTAACTTTGGCATACTATCTCCGTTTGACGCATATGATACATCATTAGAAAGCTCTATCCGAGGACTACAACTGTCGGGACGAATTTTATCAGAAAATTCGCTGGCGCTTTCGTACCCAAAAAACGTCGTTTAGGGCCTCAAAACGGCTCCGGAAGTTCAGGACCCGAAAACTACTAAAAATAGTAAGTTATGCCAAAACGGAAAAACTGAAAAAGACAATGGTGGGGGCCCAAGTGGAATAGGCGGGTGGCCACCAATATCCACCTGGATCATTCCTCCCCCCTTAGGAAGCAATGGTCCCCATTGCGTTAAGTTCCTCCAGGAGATGAGGAAATTTCTGCTGAACTTGGTCCCTGGTGAACCACTTTCCTTGGTGCAGGAGTTGGCCAGCTTTGACAACCCGATACAGTTGGATCTGCTGTTGACGAGTGTTCTTGATTTGCATGTCCATGATACACTCTGTGGTGGCCTGTTCCATGCAGTCTGGGTTTAACTCTGTTGGTGTGAGTTGTTCTGCAATGTCCGAGGTGTCCAGTAGAGGTGGAAAGTAAGGACGAAGGCGATCCACGTTGAAGACTGGGTGCAGACCAAG
>JAXQQM020062395.1:0-50862 GCA_034641835.2 Pinus albicaulis
GCAGCATCGAGTAAGGGTTACCATTGAGCATTGGCTCAAAAATAAAGAAGATGACGGTGATAATTGTCCTTTCAATTATAATTAATATTTGTTTATTTAATTTTAAATTATATAAAATTTCAAATTGGTGTTTGGTTTTATATTTTATTTTTATGTTCTCGTTTGAAAGGACATTGAAGTGCTCAAACAACTTCAATTGCTTTACTCTTTTTGTTTTTTTGTCTCTGTCTTCGTGCTAAAAGGTAGGGAAGGGTTTTTAAAACTTCATCGTTTTTATTGTAAGAAGATAGATCACGCTACCAATATTTTAATAAAATTTATTGTTTTTTAATATAACGTTTTAGAAGACTTTTTCATTTTTTTTATTTTAACATTAACAGAGTGACAAATTTTTGTTGTGCAATGTTATGTTTTATTGTAGAAGTTGCTAGGGGTTTCTTTTATTTATAAATTGTTGGTTTTACAATAGAAGTTGCTAGTGATTTCTTTTATTTTAAAATTGTTGGTTTTATCTTTTAAATTATTCTAGTATGAATTTTGATAAAAGTGTTTTTCATTTATTTTAAAATAGACAATTTCCCTTTATTTTAATAGTTTTGATTTTATATTTCAAGTTAGCTGTAACACAAAAATATTTTTTATTTTATAAATTGAGAATAATGATATTTTTTAATTTTTTAATTTTCTCCTTTATTTTATTATTTCTAATTTCACAAATTCTTTTAAACTTTAAATATAATAATATTTAAAAAAATATTAATATTATGTAGTGTTTTTTTTTGTATTTCTCTTCAAATTATTAGTGAATTTGACTCAAAGAGCCTCTTATTTTTTATATTTATTTCAAACCATAATATAAAACCATAAAAAATCAATAATATATATATATATATATGAGATAAAAAAATTATTATCTTTTATAAGTAAAGAGAATTGGGTCATTTACCTAGCATATCAACTTGGTAGGTATCTTTCACAACAAGAGTGCAATGAATCTAAACAAGTGGTTGGGAGTTTTTCTTAAGCAACAACAATTGGATTTGTTTTATTATATTAGGGATAGTTGGGATGTGGGGGTTTGTAAACTCACTAAATTTATTTGAAGTTTTTATTATAATGTCTTTCTTGGCTCCGTAAAGGATTTGTCTATGGATTTGAACATTTTTCCATTTTAGGATGAGGGATGTGTTCGTAGCCATTTCTTTTCTTTATGAGATTATGACAAAGGATCTCTATTTGTGTTTATGAGATGTTGATATAAAGGATGAAAGACCATTTTTCAATGAAATTTTTGCATGAGATGAGTTTGTTGAATGCTTATTTGACATATGTTTGACAAAATGTCTACACATTATAAACTTGTAGGGGTGGTTTTACAAGAAGATATAGTATTTGAAGAAATTTGTCAATAATGGTTTTAATGTAATAGTTTTACAAATCCCTTCATTGTATAGACTTAAATAGAAAGAGTTGTGATCTTATTATATTTTTTCAAATAATGATAAACTTCCTTATAGAGAAAATCTTAAATCTTAATTGTGAGCATTCACTTCTTTGCTTATATGATTGTTATAAAACAAAAATTAGTGCTTGTGTAGGAGATCCTAGTGGATGAGCATTCAATTATTTTTGAAGATATACTATTTTTTGTTTGACTATATAACTAACAAATAGTCAAGTTTTACTTTGGCTCACCACTTCTATGGAGGAGCAATGAACAATGGAGGACCTTCCACCTCAAAACCCAATGCTTTTAAATTTTCAGTTTTTGAACAAGCCATCTAATTTAACTACTTCGAAATGTTCTATGTATAGTGCATACATTATTAAGAAATCTGAAGAGGTGCCATAGTTAAACTACTTTGAACTATACGATCTATATTGTATACATTATTAAGAAATCTGAAGAGGTGCCATAGTTAGAGACCTTTGAACCATATGTTACATGCTTATTTTCATTTTACAAATATCCTTTGGTAGTATGCGGATTCAATGGTTTATGGCCTTCTACTTTTGATTTACACCAATAGATCTATTTGACTTAGGTAAATCATGGTCAGATTTATCTTTACATTAAGGTTTCATTTATTATTTAATTTTATAGCCCTAGTAATTATCAACAAGTTTAAGAGGACCTTAGTTTGGGGGTAGAGTGGGTATTTTTGTTATCCCATGGTTCTCCATATTTTATCCTACCACAATTTCTTTAACAAAAATTCTAGTTTGGGTTTTGCTTCCAAATTTGAACCATATTTTTGGCATTTATTAGTTTTTAAAGATATTGACAATACTTTAGTAATTTAGATAAAATAGAGTTATATTGGGTTCAATTGGGTTTGTACAAATATGCTAGAATATGCTTTGATATCGAAATTAGTGAAGGACTAATAAGAAAATGCTCTTATAGACGGTGCATTTTAAATGGGTTTATATTCTGGATTACGAGAATTTCATTTTATAGTGTTTTATATTTCAAGAGATATGACATATTTAGGATTATTTTCCTCAAGCACGCGCTTATTAAAAAATGAACAAAGAACATAACCTTAAACTAACAAATTAGTAAGAATGTGAGCAATTGTATCCAAAGGATGAAGATGATTAAAGTATTTTTAGTTGGAAAACCATTGAGAAGGGAAAAAACATATGTCTTGAAGTGTCAAATGAGGAATCCTTCCTTCCTTAGATGATAAAGAAGTATATATGAATATAGAGCATGCCTCCTAAAATATGGTAGTTGTACATGAAGCCCCTACTCAAAGACTGAAACTAATTCATGAGTCATACACCTTTGATTTTGCTAAGGAATTGGTTATTTATATGAACACTAGCCTCTAAAAATTTTCATTAGAGTTAGCTACTATGTTCCCTTCTTGGGTGTGTGATCTATAAACTGCCATGGATATTCCACTCGATTGTTTGTCACAACAAATCTAATAAAAGAAAAAATATTTATTCTAAAGTGTTAATTCTTATAAATTCCAAATATATTATTATTTGTTTGTTTATTATGCATGCAATATATAAAATGTGAAAATTAGAGAACATATAAAATACATTCATTCGCAAAAAATAATGAACACCAAGATATGTTCTAGGAAACCCTTTTCGAAGAAAACCCAACCAGAAGGTGAGGCTTCTCTGCTCTCTTTTTTCTGAAATGGAAATGATGTAAGTACAAAGGAGAAGGCACTCTCTATGGAGTTGTCTAAGACTTGTTTCTCGTGGGTTTCTACAGAACACAAACCCCATCTATTATTCTCTCTCTCTCTCTCTCTCTCTCTCTCTCTCTCTCTCTCTCTCTCTCTCTCTCTCTCTCTCTCTCTCTCTCTCTCTCTCCACACTCCTCTACTCTACTCTACTGTATGCAAGAAAATATAATGGAACCCATTTTTCCTTGTAGTGGCACAATTATAACACAACCCAATTTCCAACTAGGGTTATATTTGACCCATTCAACCCTCAAAATGAGTTACCACTTGAGCATTGTAGAGTTTTATTCATAGTCCCCATGTGGCTAGACCATTTTTCATGAGTAACGAGGGCTAATGTGGCATCCTTTCAAATTATGGTGGTCAATCACAATAGATCAGCTTATAGGAGTAATAAAATTCTCTTACTAAGCTCTGATTGAGGTGATTTTGACATATTTTGAAAGGTATCTGGTGGGTGCTCAATTTGGCATCCTTTTGGAACCCATCCAGCATATTTTTGCTTCTCCTTTTTTTTCTTCAGATTAAACCCCATTTCTTCACTTTCTATTCACAAACACATGTTTTTCACAAAGGTATAGTTATTACCTCAATATGCCATTTCTATACTTATTCTTATGCACTATTCAGATATTATTATCTTTTTGCACTAGCCATGGTGAATAGGAAATTAAATCACACAACCACTTATCAAGTTGTTGTAACTCAAAATTGTTGCTGCAACTCAAGACGTGTTGTGGTCACAACTTCAACACATAACGATGCTACAAATCTTATTTGTGATGTTGTTGCAATTGCTGTCAAGGCTCAATGTTGCAACTCTTGTTTAGGTCCATTTTTTCAATTCCTTCTCTGGTCTACTACTTCAAAACTTGATTTGGCTTGTTTTACAACCCCCACTCGCATCAATGGATACAAATCATACTCTGTCTCATACTGCAACTCTAGGATCACCCAAATTTGCAACTCTAGATCAAAGATGCTACAATTCCACTACAAGTATGCTAGCTCAACAGTCAAATGAACAACATCCACTTTTGGAATGGTTATACGTATAAAAATTGGTCTTCTCACAATGAAAAGTGACACGAAGCAAGTAATATACTCCCTTGCCACTTGTCATACAAATGATTGAGTCAACATCTACTTGAATTCTTGTTGTTTGTGGGAAAACAATGTTTCAGGATAGAACATCCTAACTTTCTTGGTTGTCTATCCTTCTCAATCACTCCATTTAGGTAGTGAATGCTATGTATAAATGGATACACAGAGAAATATATAGAGAATTAAGCAGATAGAGAGTAGAGAGATTGTATTGAATCGTTGTGTTATAACTCCATTTTCATTATAATTTAAAGTTATTTTTATTCCTAAATGGTGTGCTTTATCAAGATCGATATCGGTGGACACCTACCTATTTCTCTTGCTGACATCACAAATTTCCTATTTTCGTAGTTTTCTATTTTTGGCAGTTTTTAGGTCCTTAACATTCGAAGTCGTTTTGAGGCCCTAAACAATGTTTTTGGGTAAATAGGTTGATATCAATATATTATTTGCTTCAGTAAAAAAACAATTTACTCCTCAGATAGACCTTTAAAATGGGCTATTGTGCATGCAAAGAAAAGATCATATTCCAAAGTTACAACCCCCAAAAGTTGATGTGCCAACTTACCCCATTGAAGCACATAAGCCTGTGTCAGTTTATCTCCTAGGGATATATTTTTTTATTTTTAGGGTTTATTATTACTTTTGAATGATAAAAATGCCTCCGAGTCTCATGGTTACACATTTCAAGAAGGCATGTAAATATCACATATCTTATTAGAGATAAGTTATAGCCTTTTGAGTAATTTTTCTTTCATTTTAAATGTATACAATTTCAACATTTTCCATTTATTAATTGAATTCAAGTTTCATTGTATCTCTATGTTTTGGTTATAAATCTATATTTTATTTCATTCCCTTCATAAATTCATATCAATATTGAGCATCCAAATCTTCATGCTTTCGTAACACAATGTTATTCTAAGGAGGTCTAATGAGGTAGAGCCCCCTCCTTAGTAAAGTATTGTTGATATTTAAATGTAGTTGTTTTTTATGTTATCAATTTAATTCCATTTCTATATTATTGTTATTCAATTAATTTATATTGCTAAAATTTGACTAGTTAACATTGTTGCAGTTTGATTTACTTATGTTGTTGTAGTTAGAATAGTTCACATTGCTGCAATTTGATTTGTTTGTGTTGTTGCAATTCCTATAGGTTATTATTCTATGTATGTTGCAATTCACTTTTATGATTTTTGTTCTTTTTACTCTACTATAACTCACAGATTCATATTTCTATAATTTAGTTTTAAATTTGTTTAAGGATTTGATCATATTATTTTATATTTTCAATAGATGAGTGATATTTGGTTTCATTCTTAGGCAAGGAATGATTTCATAGGCTTAAATCCGATTGCATCTCATATCTGCAATTGTAACCCTTTTATAGCCTACATGATCACTTTATTACTTCAACAAGTCACCTTTGTTTTATATGTGATTGTTTTCTCGGAGAGAGTGAATTTACTTTTATGTAACTTAGATTATCATTTAAATTTTAGCAATATGGATTGGATTGTGAGCTTGGTGTGGAGTTAGCTAGTTACTAGATGATGTATGAATTTTGGATTAACAATTAAATGCATATCCCTTTCATTGTATGACAATAAATTCAAGGATAATTGAAAAGCATGCCATTTTTGGTGCCATTTCCAGGGAACTGTCATTTCTATAGTCATTATTGTGTTTGTTTTTATTTTTCTAGATGAAATATTTTTCTTTTATTTGTGTGAAGGATGATTCGTTAAATTCCAATAAGTATGGATAAGTTGGATAAATTTGTTAGCATTTCATAACATCCCCTTAAAACTAACCTTACAGGCACATATCAAGAGTGAAATGAGCACATTTAGCCACACTATTTGAAACCTATTGTCAGCTTCCTTGCTAAACATAAAGCTAAATATTCTTCCCTTAAATCAAAGACTATGCAAGATCTTGACCAACCATAAATTTTTTCTGTTGAAGATATGATCGAAGAGAAGTGCTACTTTGGGGAATTTTCTTTTTGGAGTCTCTAAAGGAACATCTAAGGAAATAATACAAGGAAATGGCACATGAAGAATTCAAAGAGGAATCTTCTACTTTCATATTCCCCGTACTAGAGATAGACACATAGACTAAAGTGAAGGATATCCCTCGCTCTATTCTCCCTAATTTCCATGATTTGTCACAAGAAGGTCTTGACACTTTCTTGTTCAAGTTCAATGTGCTATATTATAGTTATGATTATGTAAATGATTCTTAGAAGCTAAAATTATTCCCCACCATGCTCAAGAATGCAACCCTACACTGGTTCATGAGCCCAATTAAGGGAAACATAAAATTGTGGCATCAAATGAAGAAGGGTTTTTGGAGAAGGAATATTGATAAGATAAGTAAAGAAGGTAAGAATTCTTCAAGATGTTATAGAATGAGGATGAAATCCTAGAGGAATATGTGAAAATTTTCAAATATAACCTGATAGATCTAAGTAAGAAAATTTAGCTCCTAAAATATTTCATTTTCTATTGTTGAGAGGAATCTGAGATGAATGCATGGAACTATTCAACCTCATGGTTGGAGGAGATGTCTCCCAACAATGGTATGATTTGATCATGGAAAGTTTTTGAATATATTAATGTGGAACATTAAAAACAGGCTAAGGCCCTTGGGATTTATTAGTGAGGATTAGTAAGACAGTCAAGAACTAAATCACAAGAGATAAAATAGGAAATCAGCTAGAAGAATTTAAAACATAAATATTAATTTCCTTGAGCTTAAAGCTAGATAATATGTAGATGAAGAAACATAAGGAAGAGGTTGAGCTAGCCTTAGCTATCTTCTGCCCAAATTGTAGAAGGAAACACTTATTGAAGGAGTGTTCCTTGGATCAAATGGATATTTATGGAATCTATTGTGAAGACCATGCTACCAGTAATTTTCCTTCTCTGTTAGGCCTAAAGGATATATATCAAGAACCATAGGAACCCAAACAATTGTGCTTTGTTACTAATGTAGGCCTTGCTCTATCCCTGTGATTTTAAATGGAAATTAAGCTAAAATAGCCCTTTAAAACTAGAACCACCATATCCAAGACAATTTATATAAATAAACCAAGGGAAGGCACTAAGGCCAAATCCTAAAGAAACAGTGAAACCAAGCTTGGATATAATATCCAAGTGTTATAATAGAACCACCATGACTAAAATTTAACAAACTCCCAAAGGAATAAGGCTTATCTTTATTAAAGTCATGAATTAATTTTTTATAGCAGTGTTACCTCCTACGGCTTATTCCCTTTCTCTTGGCGCTGATAATGCGATCACCACTCATAACCAAGGCCCACTTTCCTTTTATTGGTGCATAATTCAAAGTGGATATGTCATCCCACTTACTTCACCTTGCCGTTTTCACAAAATGTGCAAAGAGAAATCCCTGGGAGACAAACTCCAAGATTTCTTCGACAATTGTTAGTCCTGGCTCTGTCAATTGTCAATCTTAGTTCTTTTCTAAAAAGTGTTCAATTCTTTCCCTCCGGGATGAGTTAGTGTGGACCCACTTGCATGCCACATTATCCTACTTCATTCTGATTGGATGGGCTCTCATGGCAGGTCACTTTTCCAGTAAGTGCAATCCTCTTATCCTTTGAGGATAAAGCTTCTTCGCCTCTGAGATGAACCTTTCAAGACATGTCAGCCTGATGTTGTCAAGTGTAATATTTTCCTCTAGTAGAAATTGACTTATGTATCTCGGCGTTGTCAAATTTCAGATCTCACCGACTTAAAAAAAAAAAAAAAAACTAATTATTTTCTCTTATGTGATTTACTCAACCTCTGTGATTCGGCCTTGGATCTGTTAATGTTCCAACACTCCTTTGTTGCTCATGTAACCCCCCACTCGCACAACGAAAAAAACAATACTTAATTCTTCTATTAATGAGATTATATATATATGTGTGTGTGTGTGTGTGTGTGTGTGTGTGTGTGTGTGTGTGTGTGTGTGTGTGTGTGTGTGTGTGTGTGTGTGTGTATATGTATATGTATATGTATATATCTTTGTAAGCTTGGTAGCATCTTTTCATTATATTAACAAAAATTTATAGCCAGTTTTAAGGATAGTTAGGTGGCCTCAACTTTCCCAGAGGGAAACCAAGTTTGTTGGATACCTAACATCATGGTATGCCATCCAAAAGCAATATGTTTTTAGTATTTAAATCCATGCTATATATGAATGAGATTCTTTTCATATCCTACCATCTACTTGCCTAGTGACATGACTATCTATACATTTAAAATTAAAATATATCCACATACTTGAAAACAAAAATAAAATAAAAACAACATAGAGAAAAATATGATAATCTAATATGATTCATCAGCAGAAGAAGATTGGACCGATGACGGGTCCTTTGCATTGGACCCCTGGAGTTCTTTCTGATCAAGGATGCAAGGTAAGTGGTTTTCAATGCTGTAGAGGTGCCCATCATGTTTCTACATCTAAAACTAGAGTTTATGAAACTATTGTTTGTAGTCCGGGAAAACCTGCACTGCAGTGGTCATGCTCATAGAAATATTCCCCAGGGCCTTTCCCAATATACCCATCATAGACCAATAAAGGAAAAGGGTCTTCTTAAACTGCGTAACGTGGCCTCTAGTATGCCCACGATTGGGTACTAAGGTCTACCAATCCTCTACATCAATCTCCGTTGAGCCTGTCCGAATGTTCAAATCCGCCTCCCATGCCTCGATTAATTTTTTTATTTCCTCAGTGTGCTCTCGTGGTAAGCTTTCACTACTTCCTTTGTGATGTTCACTACAAGCTTCCTACCACTTAGCTTTTCTCGGGATGAACTGGGTTGCCCCACTAATTCCTTGCCTATGCTTTTCCTGCCTCAACCCCTCGGGGTTGGGATTCTAGTTTTGGCCACTGCACGAGCCATGATTGCAATCCTACGGGTTATGGATGTCTTAGATGACAGATTCCTGGCACGCGGTAGACCAAAACAAGATTAACCCGTCTTGAAGAGTTGTTACCAACCTACCAACCTATCCATAGATCAACAGAAAACCATAATTCCAGAACATGGGTCTAAAGAACCTTCCTTTCTTCCCAAGAAATTAGAACAGTGTTCCCCGATATGAATTGGAGGTCTTTCACCATATACCATGACCAAAAATTACTATGCACTAAAATTTTAGTATAAACCCTATTGGTTTTTCGTTCACCAGGACCTACAACATTAAAATGCAGACTAGACTTAGACAAACTCACAAGGGGAGGGCCAGAAGTTTTTCGCCTATGGAGAAAATTCCAGGATAGACTAGTAGCAACATAGCTCCCCCTCACCAGCGTATACATCAACAACCCGTTTCGACCCAACTCAAAATCCCAGAGGCCATAAGCCTTAAACCACACAAGATTTCCTCAGAGCCATGCTAGGTTCAACCAGGTCATTTTAGGAGCTATAGAATTGATAATCGCAATAAGGCCTTGGATTAATCCCCTTTGAGACAAGCAAATACCAAAAAAGAGATAGGCATAAAAATTTCCAGGAAAATTTCCATAGTTTCTCTGACAAATAAGCACATGTATCACTAGGACAGTACATAAGCCCTCGAATCCCAACAAATTTAGACCAGGCAGATCCAATTCCCTTACCCAGAAGACTCACGACATGGAGAAAAGGGAGGAGTGATGGGCTACATACCAAATTTCCAACGCTAAGGGTTGTTGAAGTCTCACCATTGCCAACCTCCCTGACTGTCCACGACACCATACACGGATCACCAACTCTCATCGATCCTAGGCCAGAGGTTTTCCACCAAAATACTTCCTAGCCATACTACATGGCATGTTATTGTAGTAGTGGCTACATGTTATACTTCAGTGGAAGATATAGAAATAATTGGTTTTTTCTTAGATTCCCATTAGATCAAACTTGTGCCCAAATGAAAAGTGTATCTTGAAGTGCTTTTCCTTTTCATCAATATTGGCAAAAAAATCATTGTTTGTGTATCATGTAAGCATGTTGTTTTGAAAACCTATGTACCAAAATCCATAACTAGTTGTACCTGCAATGTACCTCAAAATATTTTTTCCAACATTCCAATGATATTCCTTGGGAGAGTAAAAAAATTGAAAATGTAACTAGTCGCATACATAATGTCAAGTCTAGTTGTAGTAAGGTATATGAGGTTGCTTAGAAGCCTCTTATATAATGTTGAATCCATTGTTGTATTAGAAATATTGAACGGTATTGAGAAGTGGGGGGGGGGGGGGATGAATTGGTAGTGTACTGAATAATTAAAATTGTTTTCCTCTTTTAATCAATAATTGTATATGCATCATTTAATGATCAGCAGCACAATGCATATTTGTAGATCACATCATAAGCATATATATCAAGTTAGCATGTAATATTCCTAAAATTTAGCTTTTAGCTAAATGGAATATTATAGATTATTTTGTCACTAGGTAGGTGAATAAATGGGTAGGGAGGCCCATAAATCTCCTTAGCAACAATAAAAACACTTCAAGTGTGAAAGGAGACCTTCTAAGCAGCTAAATAAAGCACCTTTGAGTATGAACAGGGGTTGGATCATGTTGAATAGGTCAACTTTGACCAAATCAACAACGTTGTTATGGAGGAGTGGACATTAAATGAGGAATAACACAATTTTGGAAGGAGATTGATTGCATGGAGGTAGTGACCTAATTGAGTGGGGCCAAGGGTAATAAAGCTCATAACTTATATAAAGAAGAGCATGCCAGCCATATTGTTCATGTTTGGAATTATTATTTTGTATGTGGTCTGCTTAGACTTCTTGCATTCTTCAGTTGTTTAGTTGAGATTGTTGTGTTGTTTAGCACTGGGTGTTCCCGAGCGGGAATCCTATCTCTTTCCTTGAGATGCCTCTTGGAGGAGAATTGCACTTCATCTCCACACTCAGGCTTAAGGAAAAGCTACATATTTCTTCATCAGCGCAGTTTCTGCAGAATATTGTGCTGTGTTGCAGGGTGTAGTAGTGGAGGATCATTTTGGGTGTCTTCGGAGCTATTTTTGCAGTGGAGGAAGGTTTCCATCCATTGGAAGGCCTGTAAAGAATCCCCTTGAGTTTTATTGACACATTTAGCAGTAGGCTAAGGAATATTTATCCCCTACAATGCAGTTTCAGCCCAGATCTGCATTATTTTAGGGAGGAGTTGTAGTGGTTGTTTTGGGAGGTGATTTCTCCAGTGAAGGAGCCATTCTTTCATCTACAGGATCTATTGGAGAAGATCCGTAGTTTTCTACATCAGCTTCAGCCATATCTTCTCATTTCTGTTGTTGCAACACACCTCCATCCCTAGGGCTGCAGCTTACATTGGCACATTGTGTGCATTTTCCGAAAACCCTCTTGGGTTGTCTTAGAAAGATGATCTATTGCCCAGATATGTATGTTTAGATTCTATTGGGGCCTATATCAGTATTTTTATATCATTGTATCATCTCCAGCTGTAGTTATGCATAATATGACTATGTTATAGTTTCTCTCCAGCATTTTGTATTGTAACAACAACTCATATTTTGAAGTGATTGCTTATGGGAGGCTTGTTTCCTCATTGTATATGATTTATGCTCACTATTTTGTATTGATTTTTTGCTCTAATAAATAATTTTATGAATCCATATTGGTATCATGGTTTCATGTGTTAAATATTTGTTGTTTCTTTCATTTTATGAGCTATATTGTTGCTTTCCCCATTAGGGAATATTACAGTGGTATCAGAGAATAATCTTGGCTCAGCCTGTGTACTTCAGCCATTATGTCATCTAAGGAGGCTTCTCATAGGAAGGAGAAGATCTATAGAAGAGATGAAGTTAAACCCTCATTTATAGGAGGGAAGGAGTTCTCAAAAATTCTTCTTCAAACTATGCAATGCATTAGCAGAGATATCAAGAAAATGAGAAGGGAGATATGTAGGGAAACTCCAAGGGGGTTTGAACACGAAGAAAGCCCTATATTTTTACATGATGGGTGTGAGAATGCAGCCACACATTATGATCCACAATGCAGTATTATGCCCCTATTTACTGCAAGAGATATGGAGGAAGGAGATGCACCAAAGGAGGAGAATTTCCATGACTATCTTTGGAAGTATGAATCTCAATCTTGGAGATTCAAGGAGCACTTGAACTTCCAAGATTTTTTCCAACTCAAGGAGGAGAGAAGACACAAAAATCACAACGGAAGCAGAAGAGGTAGATTATTTTTGCCAAATTTTGATGGGTCCCCCACATGCACAACCAAGGATTGGATAGATCAGCTAGGCTCATATTTGCATCTACATCAAGTGTCAGAAAAGGAAGCCTTTAGGATAGCAACGTTGCATATTGAAGGTAAGGCTTATACTTGGTACTCTTATGAATCTTATTCATTTAATCAAGAAAATATAGCTACTTATGCAAGATTCACTAAGAAATTAGTGAAGATATTTGATGTAAAACAACTTGAAACGTCCAAGATTGAGCTAGCCAAACATAAACATTAAAAACCTTTGCATGAGTTGGAAATATCCATTGCACCAACTCCACTTCAGATTTATATTGAGGGGGATGAAAACTTGTATGATACCTTGCCAAGGGAAAGATCCCCATTGCCGGAAAAACTTTCTTCTCAAAAGGAATACCTGGGGATTCCTCCTTCAAGGGAAGCCCAAGATCTAAGGTCTCTCATTGTTGATGAGGTATTCTCAAATATTAATGAGGAGGAAGAGTATAAATGAAGTAACAGCGTTGTCACTTCAAGAGGAGAGCCATCACCACATAGGGATGGGCTTGAAGCTATTGCTTCAAGTGGAGGAGCTTTTACATCTTTGCAAAAGGTTCCCAAGGAGCATCATGTGATAGTAGTGATGGGAAGCAACACCTTGATCAAAGGAGGAGAAGAAAAGGTGGATCAACATCAAAGGATGAGGAGCATACACCCTTGTTTATCTCAAGGGTTTTATAGACATAAGAAGGAGATTGATTTATGCAGTAAAGGGAGGGACAAATCAGTCTACTCACCTATACAGTCTACTTCAGGTTTTGATGTCTCTTTACATGGAGGCATTCCACCAGGGAGACCCCCTGATTGGAAGATGAATAAAGATTTATCTCAACATGGAGCATCATTGATATATTTGGCTAGGGGAGAAGCTAGCACAACACAGAGAACCTTTGACGGGTTCAAAGGAGGAGTGAGCAATTTTATAATATGGACATTGCCATCACCTACTCAACCATTTGCGCTGAAAGATGATTCAGAAATCTATGATGACATGAGCATGGTGTCAAATGGCCACTCCATAGCCTTGGAGCAGCAAATGATACTTCTACATAAGAGAAATATTTCTGAATATGACAAGAGGTTATTAACACTCTTGCATGCATTGGAAAAACTATGGAAGTTTTGGATGGGAAATTCCTTCCAAGAGGTGGTTAACCTCCATGTAATTCAATCTTGTCTTGGGCAAGATAAGCTGCAAGGGAGGCAGCAAAGGTGGGGTAACAATACTCCAATATATAGCTTTGGAATTGAGCATGTCAAAGAGGAAAGTTGTGATGTGACAGAAGCTTCATTTCATATTTCTACAACATTGTCATTGTTGGGAAGCCTAGATCCATATTGGGAGTCCCAACTATTGGTGGAATATTCCAAGAACATCTTCACATGTAAGGTTCTTGATGGGAAAGTGATACATGGGAGGTATAGAGTGGTTGATGGTGTCATTTATCTTCTTAATCAGATCTACTTGACTAGAGACTCAAAGCTCAAGGATAAACTACTACATGTAGCCTATGAGATATTTCTTTTTAATCCCACTAGTTTCATTAGAACATACCATACTATCTTGGAGGGATTGATGTGGGAAGACTTCAAAGAGGAGATGCACTGTCATACAAGGAAGTGCATAATTTTTTTGGAGGGTGAGGAGAAACATAAATCTTGGGAAGAGTTATCATCACCACCTCCTTACTCATTGGGTGTGAGAGGGAGCTCATCCATGAGCTACGTCACGGATTTAAACCAAGTGTATGGTAAGGATTGTATGTATGAGCATCATGATATATTTACTTATGTATTTATTTGCATTTTCTTACCACTCTTGTGCAGGGCATTGCTCCAATAGGAAGCATTCTTTCTTATTAGCTTCATGGGCTACTTGGGGCCATGAGAAATGATGATGTTGACCATTCCCTAGAATATTTTTGGGAGATGATGTATTCTTTATGGTGTGCTTCACTAACACCAACCATCATACACCTTCTCCAAGCATGCAAGAAGAATGGGGCAGCAAACAAGTGGTGGAAGGAACACTTCTTATATCATATTCTATGGTAGTTAGGAGAAAAATTGCGTTGGTTTCACATGAGGGACCATTTTCCTTCTCCTTTACTACACATGGTAGCTAGCATGACTTTGATTATGATTCCATATGCTGATGATGTGCTTATCTTTGTTGGGAACATGATTGGAGGGAAGGCACATTGTTTGGATGTGTCCATGGGGAAGGAAATTTCCCACACCTGTTATGCTTCATGCCTCAGGAGGAGTATGGGAGATGAGATGGCCACTACAGCAGATCATTTCTTTCATTATGAGGTGAGTCATATGATTGTTTGGAGCACTTGGGGTATGCCTCTCATGTACATGTGGGAGGAACTTTGTATGAATTACCATGCTGGAAGGTGATTCATTTCATTTGGATGATATCATGAAGATGGGAGTCTTCCATTGGGAATGATATCCCCTATTCTTGTCATCACTCCTACCTTGAGGAGGCCATTGGACAACAAGAAGGTTTCCATATAGACCTTCCATTTTCTCATGATGAGATCCATTTGTTTTATCCACCAAAGGCCAACTTTCACATGTGGGAGGAACCATTGAGAGGCAGAATTGTTGTAGAATATCTTAAGCAATGGTGGAGACTATTTGATGAGGAGGGCACAAGAGGAGGAGGGGAGAATTTTCTCAACCCTTATAGTTGCTTGAGGAGAAGCAAGATTTTGGAGGGGAGGACTGTAATATTCCTAAAATTTAGCTTTTAGCTAAATGGAATATTATAGATTACTTTGTCACTAGGTAGGTGAATAAATGGGTAGGGAGGCCCATAAATCTCCTTAGCAGCAATAAAAACACTTCAAGTGTGAAAGGAGATCTTCTAAGTAGCTAAATAAAGAACCTTTGAGTATGAATAGGGGTTGGATCATGTTGAATAGGTCAACTTTGACCAAATCAGCAGTGATGTTATGGAGGAGTGGACATTAAATGAGGAATAATGCATTTTTGGAGGGAGATTGATTGCATGGAGGTAGTGACCTAATTGAGTGGGGCCAATGGTAAGAAAGTTCATAACTTATATAAGGAAGAGGATGGTAGCTATTGGGTACTGGATTTGTATACTTTCCTCTCCCATTTTACCCTATCTTTCTATCTCTTTGTACCATTATTACTCTTAAACGCATGAGGTAAAACCCTTTTCCTTATCTTTCATGGGATATTTGATTAATGAAGTAATTGTCATGGAGGTTTTACCTTTTTATATATTAACTCCGATATTTCTACAGATTCGGCCAAAATAGGAGCGTTGCAGCTGTGAGTCGAGGAACAACCCATCATCTCCAGCGCTATCCTCTTTGTTGTTACAACGTAACAGACTCTGTTTGTACCAGCGCCATTTTAGGCCTTTTTACGGTTTTCTTCTACGAAACTAGGTTGTCGTTGTAACAAAATGTATTTTTGTAATTATGGAGTTGCTAAGGGGAATTGAGGATTCTAGGACATTTGTATAAAGCGGCTTGCGGGCTTTGAATCGGGGTTAAGCCCTTTTACATACAGATCTTGTAACAAGTCTATTCTGTCATTAATAAAATGTGTTAGACTCCTATACCAATAGGTGTCATATTTCATGATGGACTGGATGGGCTATGTAATATGTTCATACCTTTTTCTTGTTGCAAAATTTTTCCATATTGACAAAAAATAAAAAAAATTTAAAAATGTAAAGAGGGTATACCCTAAAAGAAAAATCAAAGGGTGAAAAGAATAAAAATGGCCCAAAAAAGTAAAAGAAAATGAACCCCACCAAAAGAAAGGCCAAGGAAAGTGTGCAAGTCTAAATTCCACTATTTTTTACTCTTTTGTAAATAAAATTGTGTGCAACTTGTATTTCATGCCACAATTGATGAATAGTCAAACAGTTTAAGCTTGGCTAGTTCATTTTTCAATTTCATGTTTTAGAAATAGAGAATAAAATCTGACCAAACTGTTTAATCTTTGCAGATAAGTAGATAAGTAGAGTAAATAAAAGGAGCTCAACAGTTTAATCTGAGCCCTTGGATATAATAAGGCTAGAATTAGATAGGTTTCCATATGTAAAATAAAAGTGTGATAAGGGTTTGCCAGTCTAAGTGCACCCTAATAAAGAAGAGAAAATGATAGGGTAAAGTAGGTAGGGTAGGTAGATGTTGTTGCAGAATTATATGTGGTGAATGATGGTTCTAAATGTGTTCAATTGTACTTTCATCACAAGTGAGAAGGCAGATACTACATTGGAAAATATTCACAGCAAATCAAAGTCAAGATTATTAACTTCCCCTTCATTTTTCCCCTAAAGAATTCACTAATTTCCCTAGGCACTAAGGTATTTGAATATTAAAGGGGCTCAAGGCATTTCCTTGACTTTTGGAGGAACCGGACCCTTGGCCTAATAATTGGAAAAGCCTAAGTACTTAACATTCATTCACCTCCAAAAAATATTTTCCTAAGTAAAATCCCATTTTACTTAGGAAAATCATGCAATAGTTCATAAAAACCCTCAAAATCATTTTTTTATTCTAAGTCTAAGTAATGAACTTGTTATAATGCAATTTTCTTGTAAATCTTCACTTGCTTAGTTATATTAATGAAGTTTGAGTTTACATTGTCCCTTGGTCATATTAACTCTATTTTATATATTAACCCCCTATAAAATCACCTTCTCCTATTATATATAACTTCTTTTATTATAATATCCCAAAAAACCCATGTATTATAGTTTTAACCAAAGTATTTAATCCCCATTTGTTCAAATTAAAAACCCACTTTATACCCCCTTTGGTTAAAAAATAACTTTATATATATCCCCGCCCCCTATGGTAAATAAATCGCTTTGGTTTAATTATCCTATAATAAAAATATATGAAAAACATTTAAACATATTTACATGTGTTTAAAACAAAAATGCCCGAAGTTTGTTTAAACCTAACTTCTAAAGAAATAATCCCATTCCCTTTCATATTTTTCCCCTTGCCCGATGCCTAACTCGAGTTAAAATCCCGATGTATTTTCTATATCCCAAGTCTTAACTCTGGTTTAAAAAACTAATCTCGATCGTCTTCCACCATATAAACGAAATTAATTAATCCACACGATTAATTAAAAACCTAACCCGCCAATCAAATCCCACCCGATGAGTTTATTCAACTGTTAATTACGTTGGGCCCGCGCCATTAAAATCCTGTCATTTTCCTGTCCCATCAACCGTCTGATCAGCCACTCCAAGATCAACGACTATTATTAATTTTGCTGGCCATCCGCGTACGAAAGATAATGTGTGATGGGCCGGCGGTTTTTCAAACAGTACAAAGCTACGTGTCAAACATTGAGTGGAATCACTGCCCATTCGCCCAAAACCGCCTTCTACCAAAAGTTGTGCGATGAAAACCATAAACCGCCCATCTCCGTGACCCGTCTTCTATACCTGCTGACGTCACTCGATAAATTAATAAAAAATCTGCCACCATTTGACTTTGCCAATAAAACAAAAACCCGCATCTTTTTCATCATTTTTTACGCAGAAAACGACTTCACCCTCCATGCAAATAATTTCAAAAAATCGACTGTCAAGTGCCATTAACTGAATTTTGTTGAAGACCACTGCCAGACCAGTAATCCAGCGTTCACACACCGCAGCGTGTACCTATTTAAACATATTTCATCTCCTAAAAATAGGTATTTACCCCATTTCTCATTTAAACTCTGTGAAATCCTGGCTTTCGTTTTAAATTCCTCACCAAAGAATGCTACAGAGTTTATTTGAGCCTTCTATTTTCCCATAATTTCAAATTGCATCCCCAAAAACCTGTAATTTTGCTCAATTTTTCACCATACGCCGAATTTCCATTTTTGAATCCACAAGAACCAAAAATGGAAATTCCTGTGGCTTTAAACGTAGCACCTTTGAATGCCCCTCACAAGGACTTGGATTATTTACCTTTGGTAGACAAAGATTTTCAAGTTAAAGACCTAGGTCTCAGTGAGAATCCTCTTCGAATATTTTGACGCTGCAAAGACAATTATTTGAATGGTTCTGACATAATTGGACTTTGGGAATCCAATATGCCCCTATACCTTCTCCCAGCAGTCCATATTTTTCCTAAAATCATCCATTTTTGACATTTTTCAAACTCATTATCCATCAGGTAAGCATCAATCCCGTTGTATCATGCTCTTGGTGCTTGCTTCAACCCATAAATAGATTTCTTCAACTTACATACTTTTTGATCTTGGCCTTCTATCTCATATCCAGGAGGTTGTTCAACATATACCTCCTCTTTCAACACTCCATTCAAGAATGTTGACTTTACATCCATTTGATAGACCTTCCACTTTTGCTGTGTTGCAATGGACAACATTGCCCTCACTGTCTCCATCCTTGCAACTGGTGCAAAGGTTTCTTCATAATCTCTTCCTTGCTACTGCTTGTAGCCTTTCACAACAAGTCTTTATTTATATCTTTCTATTTTTCCTTCACTGTTGATTTTGGTCTTATAGACCCATTTCACTCCAATAACTTCTTTACCTTGTGGGAGGTCCACTAACTCCCATGTATCATTCTTTTCTATTGCTCCAATCTCTTCATTCATTGCTTCAATCCATTTTTCTTCTTTTACTTCATCTTCAAAATGGATTGGGTCATCAACATGAAAAAACAAAGAAAACAAAGAATTCAGACCAGTATTATTATTTACTTCTTCTTGCTCATAAATTTCACTCAGATTTCTGAATCTTGGTCTTCATGGTGTGCTTGGAGTTCCACTTGAACTCAAGGGAGTTGTTGATCCCTGTGGTGTGCTTGGAGAAGAACTTCCTTGATTTTGCACTATTGCTCTATTGCTTTCTTGTGGTGTGCTCTGTTGAGCATGTGTAGGTGGAGGAGGAGCCACCATTGATGGATTATTTTATACAATAAATTCCTCTTTATCTTCATGTGAAATACATGTCTTCACATTTACAGTTTTCTCTAAACTTCCATCCCAAGCTTCCTATTCAATGAACTGCACATCTTTTCTGATTATAACTTTCTTGGTTGATGGATTATAGAGTGTGTATGCCTTGGATTCATCACTGTATCCAACAAATATACACTTCTCCCCCTTGCTGTCCAATTTCTTCCTTAACTAATCTGGGACATGTGCATATGCCACACATCCAAATACTCTCATGTGAGTGAAAAACTGCTTTGTTCCACTCCATGCTTCTTTCGGTACTCTATTCATAACAAATTTTGTTGGACATGTATTGAAAATATAAGTTGCACAATTTACAGCTTCTGCCCAATACTCATTTGGAAAATTCTTTGCCTTCAACATACTTTTGACCATGCCCATGATGTACCTATTTTTTCTTTCTGTTACACCATTTTGTTGTGGTGTATACCTTGTGGTAAACTGCTTGTGTATGTCGTGCTCCCTGCATAAATGTAGGAAGTCTTTGGAGATATACTCTCCTCCTCTACCAGTTCTTAAAACTTTTATGTAGTGTTCACTTTTCTTCTCAAAAAGAGCTTTGAAGTGGCAGAACTGTTCAAACGCTTCACTTTTCAGTTTTAGAAAATACACCCATGTATTTCTTGTCTAATCATCTATAAATGTCAAAACATAATGACTACTAGCCAATGATGGCGTTTGCATTGGTCCACACAAATCTGAGTGGAAAATCTCTAAGGTTGCCTTTTTCCTTATACTCTTTCCTATTGGAAAGGATTATCTGTGTTGTTTTCCCAAGATGCAGCCTTCACATAGGCTGTTTGGTTTCTCTATGAGTGGTAATCCCTTTACCATCCCTTTTCTATGCAAGAGATTCAAACCTCCAAAATTGAGATGTCCAAATCTCAAATGCCATAACCAGTTTCATCTTTCACTTCTTCTTGAAAGAACTCTTGTGTGACTGTTGCTACAACACCTCCTTCGTTCAAGTATGTTCTGATATTGAGAGGAAATATCCTATTGCTTGTCATATGCACTTCTACAATGACCCTTTTGCTTGGAGGTATGTTCATGATTGTACACACATCATTCTTAAAAAGCACATTGTAGCCCTTATTCACGAGCTTTCCAATTCTAAGAAGGTTACATTTCAGGCCAGGTACATAATAGACATCTGGCACAAACTTCTTGTCTCCCTTCCTTGTCAGTATTGAAACTCCTCCTTTCCCCATAATAGAGACCTTACTATCAGTCTGCGTTGTCACTTCAGATTTCACACTCTCATCCAGATTGGAAAACATTTCTATGTTTCTAGTCATGTGGTTACTACAACCTGAGTCTAAGAACCATAAATCTTCATGTTTTTCGTGTTCTACATTACAAGTTAAAATCACATTACTCTGGTTCTTATTTTTAATTGCAAAATTTACACTGGGTCTATTACCCATATCATTTTGTTTCTTTCTACATTCATTGGAACAATGCCCATAATTTTTACAATAATGACATTGGGCGTGGGATTTATCATACCTTTGTCCTTGTGCTTGATTTTGTCTTAAGCCTTCTCCTTGATTCTAGTTGCTGCCCCTTCCACTTGTACTTGCAGGGCTGCTTCTTCCACCTCTGTGTGGGCTTCTTCCTCTTCCTCGGTAGTTTGATCTTCCTCGACCTCTACCTTGGCCAAAAGACATTTGTGTCTTGAAAGCATGCTCCAATGAGGAGTTCGTTGTTCTGTTTAGTTTATGTTCATGAGATACCAAGGATGCATGAAGTTCATCCACTAAAAATTGTGAGAGATTCTTTGTCTCTTCTATGGCCACTACTATGGCATCAAACCATTTTGGTAGGCTTATTAAGATTTTCTCCATTATTCTTATTTCCTCGAGTGTTTCTCCATGAGACCTTATCTAGGTAACCAACCCAATCACATGTGTTAAGAATGATTCTATGTTATCAGACTCTTTCATACAGAGATTTTCAAAATCTCTCATCAACATTTGTAATTTTGTTGTCTTCACCTTCTCTGTGCCTTGGTAGGCTATCTTGGGAATATCCCACACCTCCTTAGACTTTGTTGCTACTGCAATCCTTGGGAAAATACTCTCATGAACTGCTTGAAAGATATAGAAGAGGGATTTGGAGTCCTTCTTCCTATTATCTTTCAACAAGTCTCTTTATGTTGTTGTCGATGCAGTAAGTGCTACTGCATCTGCTGGTTCTGGAAAGACATTTTCCACCAAATCCCATATATCTTGTGAAGAAAATAGGGCCCTCATTGTAATGGCCCAATAATCATAATTTTTACCATTGAACTGTGGTAGTTGTGGATTTTCCAGGCTTGTGCCTACTGCTACCATTCTGAATGTGTAAACTAAAACTTTCTTACTTCTGTAAAATATTTCTCAATGCTGGAGACTTCTGCTTCTACAAACAAAAACAATCTTACAGGTTCTTCAGTAAAGAGAGCTTGCTCTTGTACTAAGATCCTAGACCTGCTCCGATACCATGTTGGAATTTTTTTTAATACAACAAACAGAGGAAATGTGTTTCCCCCAACAATTCAAAGAATGATAAAAATACTGCGGAATTTAACATTCATACACCCAGATAGACAATGTAACATAGGAGCAGAACTCTTCTTTAAATTTATTCAACTCTTCTTTGAGTTTTCAATTCATTCTACTCAGCTACATAAAACATGAATTTAAATATCTTATACAAAATGTTCGAAGCCTGTAAAACCTAATGTTAATCAATGTAATTCAATTGTTGAACAAACGTTCAACAACCAATCATCCTTGGGTTATCAAAATATCTATTCTTTCATTAAAACAACACGCATGATGTATTTCGACTTACACACGAAACACGTACAAAACGCGTTCAAACGCAAAACTAGCGGACCTAAAATATTATTTGTTCTAGCTATGAAAACACATCGCATCTACGCCCTTATCACATTTTGGCGATATCAAACTTTAACTCATGGGCGTTTTGGAAGAAACTTAAAACTTCAATGATTGTGATACACTGCAGCGTTATCACATCGCAACCCAAATAACACTGTCGGTGAACACTTTAACGCAAAACAAAAAATGGTTGCGATTGCGATGTGCGGTAGCATAATCGCATCGCACAACAATTAACATAGCTTGCGGCTAGCGGAAGGCAAGTGGTAAGATCTACAAAGTGCACTCTGCAGTGTAGCTTAAATGTTGGTAAGTGCGGTAATGGAAAAAACAAATTTTTTGCGGAAATACAAAGGATTTGTGGTAGGTTGCAAAGTGTGGTAAGGTAAGTGTGGGTCTCGCTAGATATCACATCGGCGGTAGAATAAGTTATGGTGAAAGGCTTAAAGGTAAGGCTTGAAACCTGCGGTTGCAGATATGCAGGAAAAGAGGTAAGTAATGCAGTGGTTGAAGAAATAAACGTAGAGTGTGGCCGTGTACTCAGTTCTTTGATCCTTTGCGTGAAATGCCTCCGATTTGAAAACTGAGGCTTGTCCTTCTCTGCAACAAAATTGATGAAGTGTGGGCTGCTTCCACTGCTTATTCATGGCGGTGGTTGGGAGTATAATTACAACAGCAAGAATAATGGCTTGATTTTCATGCATTTTCCAAATCTTTGAATGTGCCAAAAATCAATTCATCAAAATTTGTTGAAAAGTTGTTGAAAGGAAGCGTACTCAATCAAGGTAATAATTCAGAAAGGTTGAAAAAAAATGTGTCAAGTCATGGCATATGGCATTTGGAGGAGGATGAGTTCCCCTCTAGAAGATATGTCATTAGCTATACCTTGTGGTAAACTGCTTGTGTATGTCGTGCTCCCTGCATAAATGTAGGAAGTCTTTGGAGATATACTCTCCTCCTCTACCAGTTCTTAAAACTTTTATGTAGTGTTCACTTTTCTTCTCAACAAGAGCTTTGAAGTGGTAGAATTGTTCAAACACTTCACTTTTCAGTTTTAGAAAATACACCCATGTATTTCTTGTCTAATCATCTATAAATGTCAAAACATAATGACTACTAGCCAATGATGGCGTTTGCATTGGTCCACACAAATCTGAGTGGAAAATCTCTAAGGTTGCCTTTTTCCTTATACTCTTTCCTATTGGAAAGGATTATCTGTGTTGTTTTCCCAAGATGCAGCCTTCACATAGGTACACCATTTTTCTCTATGAGTGGTAATCACTTTACCATCCCTTTTCAATACAGAATATTCAAACCTCTAAAATTGAGATGTCCAAATCTCAAATGCCATAACCGATTTTTCATCTTTCCTTCTTCTTGAAAGAACTCTTGTCTTGTTGTTGCTACAACACCTCCTTCCTTCAAGTATGTTACGATATTGACAGGGAAATATCTGCTTGCTTGTCATATGCTTCTACAACCAGCCCTTTTGCTTGGGTATGTCCATGATTGTACACACATCATTCTTAAAAAGCATTGTAGCCCTTATTCATGAGCTTTCCAATTCTAAGAAGGTTACATGTGGGGCCCGGGTACATAATAGACATCTGGCACAAACTTCTTATCTCCCTTCCTTGTCAGTATTGAAACTCCTCCTTTCCCCATAATAGAGACCTTACTATCAGTCTGCGTTGTCACTTCAGATTTAACACTCTCATCCAGATTGGCAAACATTTCTATGTTTCTAGTCATGTGGTTACTACAACCTGAGTCTAAGAACCATACATCTTCATGTTTTTTGTGTGCTACATTACAAGTTAAAATCACATTACTCTGGTTCTTATTTTTAATTGCAAAATTTACACTGGGTCTATTACCCATATCATTTTGTTTCTTTCTACATTCATTGGAATAATGCCCATAATTTTTACAATAATGACATTGGGCGTGGGATTTATCATACCTTTGTCCTTGTGCTTGATTTTTTCTTAAGCCTTCTCCTTGATTGGTTGCTGCCCCTTCCACTTGTACTTGCAGGGCTGCTTCTTCCACCTCTGTGTGGGCTTCTTCCTCTTCCTCGGTAGTTTGATATTCCTCGACCTCTACCTTGGCCAAAAGACTTTTGTGTCTTGAAAGCATGCTCCAATGAGGAGTTCGTTGTTCTGTTTAGTTTATGTTCATGAGATACCAAGGATGCATGAAGTTCATCCACTAAAAATTGTGAGAGATCCTTTGTCTCTTCTATGGCCACTACTATGGCATCAAACCATGTTGGTAGGCTTATTAATATTTTCTCCATTATTCTTATTTCCTCGAGTGTTTCTCCATGAGACCTTATCTGGGTAACCAACCCAATCACATGTGTTAAGAATGATTCTATGTTATCAGACTCTTTCATACAGAGATTTTCAAAATCTCTCATCAACATTTGTAATTTTGTTGTCTTCACCTTCTCTGTGCCTTGATAGGCTATCTTGGGAATATCCCAAACCTCCTTAGACTTTGTTGCTACTGAAATCCTTGGGAAAATACTCTCATGAACTGCTTGAAAGATATAGAAGAGGGATTTGGAGTCCTTCTTCCTATTATCTTTCAACAAGTCTCTTTATGTTGTTGTCGATGCAGTAATTGCTACTACATCTGCTGGTTCTGGAAAGACATTTTCCACCAACTCCCATATATCTTGTGAAGAAAATAGGGCCCTCATTGTAATGGCCCAATAATCATAATTTTTACCATTGAACTGTGGTAGTTGTGGATTTTCCAGGCTTGTGCCTACTGCTGCCATTCTGAATGTGTAAACTAAAACTTTCTTACTTCTGTAAAATATTTCTCAATGCTGGAGACTTCTGCTTCTACAAACAAAAACAATCTTACAGGTTCTTCAGTAAAGAGAGCTTGCTCTTGTACTAAGAGCCTAGACCTGCTCCGATACCATGTTGGAATTTTTTTTAATACAACAAACAGAGGAAATGTGTTTCCCCCAATAACACAGAGAATGATAAAAATACTGCGGAATTTAACATTCATACACCCAGATAGACAACGTAACACAGGAGCAGGAATCTTCTTTAAATTTATTCAATTCTTCTTTGAGTTTTCAATTCATTCTACTCAGCTACATAAAACATGAATTTACATATCTTATACTAAATGGTCGAAGCCTGTAAAACCTAATGTTAATCAATGTAATTCAATTGTTGAACAAACGTTCAACAACCAATCATCCTTGGGTTGTCAAAATACCTATTCTTTCATTAAAACAACACGCATGATGTATTTTGACTTACACACGAAACACGTACAAAACGCGTTCAAACGCAAAACTAGCAGACCTAAAATATTATTTGTTCTAGCTATGAAAACACATCGCATCTGCGCCCTTATCACATTTTGGCGATATCAAACTTTAACTCATGGGCATTTTGGCAGAAACTTAAAACTTCAACGATTGTGATACACTGCAGCGTTATCACATCGCAACCCAAATAACATTGTCGGCGAACACTTTAACGGAAACAAAAAATGGTTGCGATTGCGATGTGCGGTAGCATAATCGCATCGCACAACAATTAACATAGCTTGCGGCTGGCGGAAGGTAAGTGGTAAGGTCTACAAAGTGCACTCTGCAGTGTAGCTTAAATGTTGGTAAGTGCGGTAATGGAAAAAACAAAAGTTTTGCGGAAATACAAAGGATTTGTGGTAGGTTGCAAAGTGTGGTAAGGTAAGTGTGGGTCCCGCCAGATATCACATCGACGGTAGAATAAGTTATGGTGAAAGGCTTAAAGGTAAGGCTTGAAACCTGCAGTTGCAGATATGCGAGAAAAGAGGTAAGTAATGCAGTGGTTGAAGAAATAAACGCAGAGTATGGTCGTGTACTCTGTTCTTTGATCCTTTGCGTGAAATGCCTCCGATTTGAAAACTAAGGCTTGTCCTTCTCTGCAACAAAATTGATGAAGTGTGGGCTGCTGCCACTGCTTATTCATGGAGGTGGTTGGGAGTATAATTACAACAGCAAGAAGAATGGCTTGATTTTCATGCATTTTCCAAATCTTTGAATGTGCCAAAAATCAATTCATCAAAAGTTGTTGAAAAGTTGTTGAAAGGAAGCGTACTCAATCAAGGTAATAATTCAGAAAGGTTGAAAAAAAATGTGTCAAGTCATGGAATATGGCATTTGGAGGAGGATGAGTTCCCCTCTAGAAGATATGTCATTAGCTATGAAATTTGTATGCCTTTAGTATTGAATAATCAAAATAATAACATACATATAGCAATGATATATAACGAACACATCCCATCCCATTAATGATTAATAATGTAGTGTTAACGATGTAGTGATCAAAAAATGATGAAAGAATGATTTGATGAATAAAGTATCGCAATACATGATCTAAATTTAAAGGATCAAGAAGTTCGGAAACCACACAATAAGAATAAGAGGAACTGTCAACCACTCAAATGCGAATAATGTGAATAAAGGAGGAGAGTTTACCAATATTTAAAGTGGGGCTATCATTTTGATAAAGAATATAGGGGAGCTGTTGGCGGCCAACAAGACATGGAAATAAATTTTTGGGCTAACGAAAAGTGAGTGATGAAGGAGAATTAGTCCATCAACATTTCTTTATTGGTCAATATCTTTCTATCGGAGAAAAGAGAAAGATCACAAAATTAGTGATTTCATTGCTTTCTATTTCTCTTCTTCCCACACATGTTTTTGAACACTTTCTCCATCTAAAAATTCAAACTTCCTTTGCCTAAAAAGTCTTTAATATAAGAAAACCAATAATATATGACAAATACCATCAAAATTATCCATGACAAAACTTTAAACGTCAACAAAGAATTGATAGAACAACAAAAAGAAAAACTACTTGAGGTGTTGCAAAGTTAGAATATACTTTTCTTGTGTTTACTTTGATATAAAGGGATCACCCTAAATTATGTACACATCTTATATATCAAGAAAGAATTAAGACCCATCCACCAACCTCATTAAGACACATAGTGAAAGAAGAACTGTAGAAATTACTTGCAACTGATTTTATTTATACTATTGTTAGTAGAGCTCCATTTTAGTAGTTGTACCAAAAATGATGTACACATTTGTGTGGGAAAGAAATATTTTTATTTTGAATATGCCCTCGATGGGGTTGGTTATAATTTTTGTTTTATTCTCAATTATATGATTAATCTCAAAAGACAATCTTATTATTAATATAGCCATAATCTGAAAAATCCACAGAATAAATAAAAAATTTCGGTAAGATTCTGAAAAATTTAGGTAAAGATTTATCAGAATCTTGTTTACAGTTGTTAAACTTCAATATTTTGGGTGTCAGTTTTAGATAGTGTTGAATCTATTTCTACTATCAAAAATGCAATTCAAA
The DNA here is from genome assembly GCA_034641835.2 of Pinus albicaulis. Lineage (NCBI taxonomy): Eukaryota > Viridiplantae > Streptophyta > Pinopsida > Pinales > Pinaceae > Pinus > Pinus albicaulis. The sequence continues at coordinate 27,881 of JAXQQM020062395.1, forward strand.
CACTCAAACTACCGGATTTTTTGAAATGTTTTTTATCAGATTCAGGCAAAAAAATTGCCACCAAAACTATTGTGTTTCCTCCTTAAACAACTCCCGTTGCCTCCTTATTAAAATGGATCACAAAAGTGTAAGATCAAACATCCAAATTGCTCAAGAATACCAAGAAATTTTCATATGGATTTAATTTATAGGATGTCGATTTGCTAATTAGCGTACAATCTTTACGTATTCAAGAACACAGTTCGACATCTTTCTGGTGGAAATGATAGTTCCACTCATGGTCTTACCTAGGTTGTGGTTTTGGGCCCTGTTTCACCATGCTTCTGTGGGCTTTTCCCGGTCTCCTAGTTGAATCATACCTGAGATCGACTAGAAACATGAAGTGCCTTTAGCCAATTCCAAGTAGGGCTATCGAGAATGCAGTTGTTTATGAAAATCCAGAAACAACAACACAAACACCACACTGTGTTGAACTGAACCTACAAAATACAACCTCCAATAGTCTATCTCTACCACTCTAGAATGACATCTGCAATATAATTTTTAAGAGTATAAATTGTGAGCATCACCATTACAAAATTTAAATATGCATGGAATTTCAGATAAATAATACATTAGCTATATTGTTTGAGAGAAAAATCAACTTACAGTCTGAATCGACCATTATCCTATAATCTGCATCTCCTAATTGAGAACCGATGTCCTCCTCTATAAGATTTTGAGATACAAAGATCTAGATTTGCAAAAAAATGAACAAACTTGCAAGAGAAGGAAGGACTGAACAAGAATAGAGAAAAGAATGAAATTGATTCTTCAATATTCTTGTTCATTCCTTCCTTCTCTTGCAAGTTTGTTCATTGTTTTGCAAATCTAGATCTTTGTATCTCAAAATCTTACATGGTATCAAAGCCTGGACCTAGGTTTGATTCCCCCGAGCTGTGTTTGAAGAGGGCTATTGATTCCCTGAGCTGCGTTTGAGGGGGGGTGTTGGAGTAATCACGACACCTCTATGGAATCCATAATTTCCACCTTGGGGATCCTAGTTACCGGTTTGGAAGTTTACCAACACTTGCGAGTTTTGGTGTAATGGAAAACCTCTACATGGTATCGATGTGTTTGGTCCGCTGCCGCTGCACTGGATCTCTGCAAAACTTTAGCGTACTTTGATTATCGCACCAAATGATAGTTGGACGATGGACACTGATCCTAAGCTCAAATAGGAAATGTTGTAGCCAAATTTCCTTAATAGTGGCATTGACTGCTCCTCTATACTCGGCCTCTACTGATGATAAAGCAATGGCAGCCTGCTTCTTGCTTGACCAACAAATTGGGCCGGATCCCAAACTAAGTACATAACCGGAGGTGGACTTGCGAACAATGGCGTCGCCAGCCCAGTCTAAATCTGTGAACCCAATGAGATTCAAAGAAAAATTGGCTGCATAATGAATCCCATAGGTGATTGTCCCCTGGACATATCGAAGGATGCACTTTGCAGCGTTCCAGTGTAACTCATGTGGCTCCTGCATGTATCTGGAAACTGCTCTGACAGCACAGGAGAGATTAGGACGGGAGTGAGTGAGATAAAGAAGACTTCCCACAAGCTGGCGATACAATGTGCAATCAACCAATGGTGTGTCTTTTCCATTCTCAAGATTTATCCCTGATAAGAAAGGTGTGGCTGCTAGCTTGCAGTCACTCATGTGAAATCGTGCCAAAAGATCTCTAGCATACTTTGGTTGAGAAATGGTAATCCCAGAATCACTCTAATGGATCTCTAGTCCAAGGAAGAAATTTAGCAAGGCCATGTCTGTCATAGAAAACCGCTTATGCAATGCAGTTTTAATCTTAGTAATGACAGAAGCTGAACTACCTAATATCAAAAGATCATATAAGTAGAGTATTATGATCAACAAGGAGTCAATTTTCTTCAAACAATAAGCATTGGAATTAGATTTGCAGTGTACAAAATTTTGAAATAACAAATAAGAATCCATCTTTGCATACCATGCTCTAGGTGCCTGCTTGAGGCCATAAAGAGACTTCTTTAGTTTGCATACCAGAGATGAATTGTGCATGTATCCTGGTGGTTTCTCCATGTAGATTTCGTCCTCGAGATCACCATGAAGAAAGGCATTCTTCACATCCATATGATGCACCTCCCATCCTCTTGTTGTTGCAATGGATAGAGCTAGCCGAATGGAAACCATTTTTGCCACTAGAGAAACCTTTTGCTACCAATCGTGCCTTATATCGACTAACTTGGCCATTTGATGCTTTCTTGGTCCGGTAAACCCACTTGCACCTCACAAGTTTGTGATTGGAAGGTAGCGGAACCAAATCCCAAGTCTGGTTCTCAATGAGAGAGTTATATTGCTCATCCATTATGGCTTCCCATTCAGGATGCCCATTTGCTTCTGCATAATTTTGTGGATCAGATCCATGCATCATATAAGCATGCATGGGCATGGATGGCTCCATATCTAAGAGTGCTTGTGGATCTTCCTCAAATAGAGGGACAGAGGCAGGATCATCAAGGATATCACTCATGTTGCGCCATTTTTGTGTTGAAGGTGGTCGAGAATCTTCCGAACTACATGCAGAAGTATGATCTCGATGTTCAACAACTGGTTGTCCAACAAGGGTCACAGGAAAAGACTCATCTTCATCAGAATTCTGATCTAAAGTTTCATCTGCATACTCATCAATGAGTGGTGATGGAAACTTGGTAACAAGTTCATCCACTAGTGCATGCAAAATATCTTCGTCAAACTTTACACTCCTTTCAATAAAGAGCTCTTCAGTGTGGATATCAAGCAATCTGTACCCTTTGACTTCATCAGAATATCCAACAAACATGCATGCTTTACTTTGAGGTTCCAAATCCTTTCTCTTCTCTATAGGAATGTGGGCCCATGCTCGAGATCCAAAAATGCTGAAATGACTGACTTCAACTCGCATGCCAGTCCAAGCCTCAAAAGGTGTTTTTCCAGTAATAGATTTATGAGGAGATCTGTTCTGGATGTATGAGGCACAATTGATAGCTTCAGCCCACAATTTCGACGGAAGAGATCTTGCATGCAACATGCAATTAGCCATCTCTTTCAAAGATAAATTTTTCCTTCCAGCCACGCCATTTTGTTGTGGAGTGTAACGAACCATATGCTTCAACTGTATGCCTGCTTCATCACAAAGATTCTTGATATCTTTGTTGACATATTCCGTCCCATTATTTGTGCAGAGTATCTTGATGCGTTTTCCAGACTGATTTTCCACATGCGCTTTGAAAATCTTTAGATGTTGAAAAACTTCAGACTTGATTTTCAAGAAGTAAACCCAAGTGAATCTCGTGTAATCATCTATAAATGACAACACATATCTTGCTTTGCTCATTGAAAGCACCGGAAATGGACCCATGAGATCACTGTGTACATGTTCCAAAGGTGAAGGGGCTCTCCATGCATGCCCCTTCTCGAATTTGTCTTATGGATGCTTCCAAGAGCACATCCATTACAATCACCATCTGAAAATTCAATGGTCGGCAATCCTTTGACCATCCCTTGCTTGCTAAGCTATTGCATATATCTGAAATTCAAGTGCCCAAATCTCTCATGCCAAATCCTACTTTCTTCATTTGCATGCGTAAGTAGCAAAATGGAATCTGATTGAGGAACAAAATCAGAAAATGTATACAAACAAGATTGATCATTTACCTTGCCAGATGCAATCTTCAAGTTGGTTTGCATGTCATAAAAGCTCACAGAATCTGAGGTAAATTCCACTTTCCTTCCGCTGCCTATGTGTGTCATATGATACACTGAGAGAAGATTCACATAAAGCCTTGGAATATGCAAGACATTCTCAAAAATTCCATCTTCGAATTGCACTCTTCCTTGTCCAGTGGCTGCAACTACAGAATTATCCACCATGAGAATAAGAGGACCTCAGTATGCATGTAGAGAAGAAAATGATTCCTTTGAAGAAGCCATATGATGTGAAGCTCCTCAATCGATGATCCATTCTTGCGGTGCAGAATGAAGAGCAATCAAAGCATGCCCATTACCTCTTAGATCTGGTGCTTTTTCTCCAGACTTCTTCTTGGCATTCTCAGGAATGTGGTCTCCAATATTGTGTTGCTGGAGTGTCTGCGCCATAAGATCTATAGTCTTCTTCATGCATGCAGATTAAGGATGAAAACCACGGTGGCAATAATTGCACATTGATTTCCCTTTTGTTCCTTTCCTTTCCTTTGAGTCGGATGATCCATCAAGGGGTTTGGGATTTCCTCCCTTTCTTGGATCAGGATCCTTCTTCCCTTTTCCTTTCTGATGGTCTTTGGAATTTTCCTTTCCTTTTGCATGCACAGTAAGTGCATGCGCTTTGGAATTTTTAAGTGTACCCATTTTGATGAGCTTATCTTGCTCATGCATGAAAGATTGAATAAAAGAATCCGGTGAGGGCATCTTCCAAGCTACACCAGTTGCAGATCTGACTGTGTGGAATGTAGAGACGAATACTGCATACTCTAGACCAAGTTTTGATAAAATGGAAAGAATCAATTGATTTTCTTGCTTGGATTTTTCGATCCCGCATGCTTTCAGCTGAAGCAACAAGACTTTATACCTTGTGAAAAAATCTTGAATGTTCTCAAAATTTCTCGGATCTAATGAGTTTAACTCATTTTCAAGAATGTAACCTTGCATTTCATCCTGTTTTCCAAACAATCCTTCCCAAGTTTTCCATACTTCATTTGGAGTTGAACATGATTCAACATGAAATAGCAATTCTGGAGAGATAGATAAACATAGGATGCCGAAGGCCTTGTCCATACGATTGAAATATCTTGTTTTCTCCATTGCCGATGTTGGTTCAACTTCTGTTTCCATGGTTACTCTAAATAAGCCTCTACTTCTGAGATGAAGTAGAATCTTTGGCTTCCATTCGAATTAATTATATGGAGTAAGAATTGCCGATTGTGGAAAATCCAATTTAGACTCCATTCTTTGTTGTTGCTTCAATCTTCTGAACCTACAAATAAAATTGTTTGTGCACTGATTACAAATCCCTTCGCTCTGATACCATGTAAGATTTTGAGATACAAAGATCTAGATTTGAAAAACAATGAACAAACTTGCAAGAGAAGGAATGAGCGAGCAAGAATAGAGAAAAGAATGAAATTGATTCTTCAATATTAGTTTTGGAATAAATACATAAAAGCAACTAAGTTAAGCTTAGTTGTACATGCAATAACTATGAATAGTTAAAGCTAACTGAAGCTAAGTGTGCTTTATGTTATGTTAATGTGAAGATGCACCACATGCAAGTAGTAAGTTAACTTAACTAAGCAAGTGCGCATCACATGCAAGAAGTAAGTTAATTAAAGCTAATCTAGGTGCATGTACACCAACACAGCTAGTCTAGGTGCATGTACACCAACACAGCTAGTCTAGGTGCATGTACACCAACATCCTCCTTCGTTAGCACAAAATATACATAGATGTTTTCTTGTTCCGGAGCTTCTAATGGGCTGTCGTCTACTTTTGAAGTATTATGGATTAAGCAGTCGCCCAATTTCTCAGCTGTGCCACAAGTTTTTTTCAAAAAGACTCGCTTTATCTGCACAATCATGTGGTTGGGTGTTAAACATCAAAGATTAATACAAAGAAATCATATTAAAAAACTGCTCGACATAATAGTCAATTACTCTACCTTTTCGAGAAGTTGTGGTCGCTGACAATGGAAAAATGTCGAGCCATCAATTTTCCACCCAAATATTTTCTGTAGTCTTCCCACTGATGCTTTGTTGCCACTCAGTAATTTTAATTCTGATTCGCCATTCTTTTCTATGCCTTGGAATGCATTGAATAGTAATTTTGCAAACATGCAGATAACAATCTGAAGCTTATCAATTTAAAGTTGATGCTTCTGTTAATTTGTTGAGTATATGATTGACTAAGAATAAAGTTATTTTTAATTATCATTTAACATTTATGGAGATAATTTTACTCTAATCACTTGCTTTATTACATTTTTTGCCTAAGCCTCAAACAGTTCACAAACGTAAGATTGTTACTCAAGCCTGGATTGTTAAGTCCAGGCAGTGAGCTTATTTTGATGGGGTAAGCCCAAGGTGGGTTGAGCCCTTGTGAGGGAGGTGCCATTTTGTTTTTGACAAAGTCATATTTTTTTCATATCAAGATGGGATTGGGGATTGGGTGAAGTTTCAAACAAATTTTCAAAATTAATAGTTTTGAAGCTTTTACTTCTTTTTTTTCATTAAATAAAATGTTCACTTTTTGAAAGTTTTTGAAGATTCATTGTTGGTTATCAATCAGGTCACTAGAACAATCAGATATCACAAATTGGGGATTTAGCCTATAGTCAATGAGATTGTTAATTTAAAAGATTTATTTAACATATTCATAATTTCTCATGTCTAAAAAATTTAACATATTCATGATTTCTCATGTTTACAAGGAAGCCAACACTCACACAAACTCCCTCTATAAAGAGGGTCTAAAGAAGGTCTAAGGTTGGATGAGAGTCTCAAAATAACAGATTCCATGACTATTATCATAAGTTTTTCATTGACAAGGTCCAGAAGCACCAAATGCACTAGAGTTTTTGACATTTTTACTATAGATTTTTAAAATGGTTATATATATATATATGTGGTTATATATATATGTTAGACTAAAACAACACATACCTTTTCTTTTGTATGAACACATTAGATGTATTTTACTTTTTTTGATATATTATATAGTAGGCCTCGATATCATTTTGACAATTAATGGCATTTTGCTGGTCTTTGAATATATTTTAAATCTACACACCAATACAAGATAAACATGTTTCTGAATTTTTTTTTAAACCTTTAGTAAATACCAATGTCGTACATTTCATTGCCAGCACATGAAAAGGTACTTTCCATTTTCAGGACAGAGCCGTGGAGAAGATTAAGCCACTAAAGCTGATATTTAGTAAATGTCAATGTGCTACATTTCATTGGATAATGGCAGCAAATGAAAAGGTATTTGCAGCATCGAGTAAGGGTAACCATTGAGCATTGGCTCGGAAATAAAGAAGATGACGGTGATAGTTGTCCTTTTCCATTATAATTAATATTTGTTTATTTAGTTTTAAATTATATAAAATTTCAAATTGGTGTTTGGTTTTACATTGAAGTGCTCAAACAACTTGAAGGTAGGGAAGGGTTTTTAAAACATTCATTGTTTTTATTGTAAGAAGATAGATCGCGGTACCAATATTTTAATAAAATTTATTATTTCTTATTATAACATTTTAGAAGACTTTTTCATTTTTTATTTTAACATTAACAAAGTGACAAATTTTTATTGTGCAGTGTTATGTTTTATTGTAGAAGTTGCTAGGGGTTTCTTTTATTTATAAATTGTTGGTTTTACAATAGAAGTTGCTAGTGGTTTCTTTTATTTTAAAATTGTTGGTTTTATCATTTAAATTATTCTAGTATGAATTTTGATAAAAGTATTTTTCATTTATTTTAAAATAGACAATTTCCCTTTATTTTAATAGTTTTGATTTTATATTTCAAGTTAGCTGTAACAAAAAAAAAAAAAAATTATAAATTGAGAATAATGATATTTTTATAATTTTTTAAAATTTTCTTATATTTTATTATTTCTAATTTCACAATTTTTTTTAAACTTTAAATATAATAATATTTTAAAATATATATTACTTTTAATTTCACAAATTTTTTTAAACTTTAAATATAATAATATTTTAAAAAATATTAATATTATGTAGTGTTCTTCTTTTGTATTTCTCTTTATTTGACTCAAAAAGTTTCTTATTTTTTATATTTATTTTAAACTATAAAAAATCAATTATATATATATATATATATATATATATATATATATATATATATATGAGATAAAAAAAATTATTATCTTCTATAAATAAAGAGAATTGGGTCATTTACCTAGCATATCAACTTGGTAGATATCTTTCACAACAAGAGTGCAATGAATCTACACAACTAGTTGGGAGTTTTTCTTAAGCAACAACAATTGGATTTGTTTTATTATATTAGGGATAGTTGGGATGTGGGGGTTTGTAAACTCACTAAATTTATTTGAAGTTTTTATTATAATGTCTCTCTTGGCTCCATAAAGGATTTGTCTATGGATTTGAACATTTTTCCATTTTAGGATGAGGGATTTGATCATAGCCATTTCTTTTCTTTATGAGATTATCACAAAGGATCTCTATTTTTGTTTATGAGATGTTGATATAAAGGATGAAAGACCATTTTTCAATTAAATGTTTGCATGAGATGAGTTTTTTTAATGCTTATTTGACATAAGTTTGACAAAATGTCTACACATTATAAACTTGTAGGGGTGGTTTTACAAGAAGATATAGTATTTGAAGAAATTTGTCAATAATGGTTTTAATGTAATAGTTTTACAAATCCCTTCATTGTGTAGACTTAAGTAGAAAGAGATGTGATTTTATTATATTTTTTCAAATAATGATCAACTTCCTTATAGAGAAAATCTTAAATCTTAATTGAGAGCGTTCACTTCTTTGCTTATATGATTGTTATAAAACAAAAATTAGTGCTTGTGTAGGAGATCCTAGTGGATGAGCATTCAATTATTTTTGAAGATATACTATTTTTTGTTTGACTATATAACTAAAAAAATATTCAAGTTTTACTTTGGCTCACCACTTCTATGGAGGAGCAATGAAAAATGGAGGACCTTCCACCTCAAAACCCATTTCTTTTAAATATTCAGTTTTTGAACAAGCCATCTAATTTAACTACCTCGAATTGTTCTATGTATAGTGCATACATTATTAAGAAATCTGAAGAGGTACCATAGTTAAACTACTTTGAACTATACTATGTATATTGTATACATTATTAATAAATCTGAAGAGGTGCCATAGTTAGAGACCTTTGAACCATATGTTACATGCTTATTTTCATTTTACAAATATCCTTTGGTAATATGCAGATTCAATGGTTTATGGCCTTCTACTTTTGATTTACACCAATAGATCTATTTAACTTAGATAAATCATGGTCGGATTTATCTTTACATTAAGGGTTTATTTATTATTTAATTTTATAGCCCTAGTAATTATCAACAAGTTTAAGAGGACCTTAGTTTGGGGGTAGAGTGGGTATTTTTGTTATCCCATGGTTCTCCATATTTTATCCTACCACAATTTCTATAACAAAAATTCTAGTTTGGGTTTTGCTTCCAAATTTGCACCATATTTTTGGCATTTGTTAGTTTTTAAAGATATTGATAATACTTTAGTAATTTAGATAAAATAGAGTTATATTGGGTTCAATTGGGTTTGTACAAATATGCTAGAATATGCTTTGATATCGAAATTAGTGAGGGACTAATAGGAAAATGCTCTTATAGACGGTGCATTTTAAATGGGTTTATATGCTGGATTACGAGAATGTCATTTTATAGTGTTGTATATGTCAAGAGATATGACATATTTAGGATTATTTTCCTCAAGCACACGCTTATTAAAAAATGAACAAAGAACATAACCTTAAACTAACAAATTATTAATAATGTGAGCAATTGTATGCAAAGGATGAAGATGATTAAAGTATTTTTAGTTGGAAAACCATTGAGAAGGGAAAAAACATATGTCTTGAAGTGTCAAATGAGGAATTCTTCCTTCCTTAGATGATAAAGAAGTATATATGAATATTGAGCATGCCTCCTAAAATATGGTAGTTGTACATGAAGCCCCTACTCGAAGACTAAAACTAATTCATGAGTCACACACCTTTGATTTTGCTAAGGAATTGGTTATTTATATGAATACTAGCCTCTAAAAATTTTCATTAGAGTTAGCTACTATGTTCCCTTCTTGGGTGTGTGATCTATAAACTGCCATGGATATTCCACTCGATAGTTTGTCACAACAAATCTAATAAAAGAAAATATATTTATTCTAAAGTGTTAATTCTTATAAATTCCAAATATATTATTATTTGTTTGTTTATTATGCATGCAATATATAAAATGTGAAAATTAGAGAACATATAAAATACATTCACTCGCAAAAAATAATGAACACCAAGATATGTTCTAGGAAACCCTTTTCGAAGAAAACCCAACCAAAAGGTGAGGCTTCTCTGCTCTCTTTTTTCTGAAATGGAAATGATGTAAGTACAAAGGATAAGGCACTCTCTGTGGAGTTGTCTAAGACCCGTTTCTCGTGGGTTTCTACAGAACACAAACCCCATTTGTTATGCTCTCTCTCTCTCTCTCTCTCTCTCTCTCTCTCTCTCTCTCTCTCTCTCCACACTCCTCTACTCTACTCTACTATATGCAAGAAAATATAATGGAACCCATTTTTTCCTTGTAGTGGCACAATTATAACACAACCCAATTTCCAACTAAGGTTATATTTGACCCATTCAACCCTCAAAATGAGTTACCACTTGAGCATTGTAGAGTTTTATTCATAGTCCCCATGTGGCTAGACCATTTTTCATGAGTAACGAGGGTTAATGTGGCATCCTTTCAAATTATGGTGGTCAATCACAATAGATCAACTTATAGGAGTAATAAAATTCTCTTACTCAGCTCTGATTGAGGTGATTCTTACATCTTTTGAAAGGTATCTGGTGGGTGCTCAATTTGGCATCCTTTTGGAACCCATCCAACATATTTTTTCTTCTCCTTTTTTTCTTCAAATTAAACCCCATTTCTTCACTTTCTATTCACAAACACATGTTTTTCACAAAGGTATAATTATTACCTCAATATGCCATTTCTATACTTATTCTTATGCATTATTCAGGTATTATTATCTTTCTGCACTGGCCATGGTGAATAGGAAATTAAATCACACAGCCACTTATCAAGCTGTTGTAACTCAAAACTGTTGTTGCAACTCAAGACGTGTTGTGGTCACAACTTCAACACATAACGATGCTACAAATCTTATTTCTAATGTTATTGCAATTCATATCGAGGCTCAATGTTGCAATTCTTGTTTAGGTCCATTTTTGCAATTCCTTCTCTAGTCTACTACTTCAAAACTTGATTTGGCTTGTTTTACAACCCCCACTCGCATCAATGGATACAAATCATACTCTATCTCATACTGCAACTCTAGGATCACCCAAAGTTGCAACTCTAGATCAAAGATGCTACAATTCCACTACAAGTATGCTAGCTCAACAGTCAAATGAACAAAATCCACTTTTGGAATGGTTATACGTATAAAAATTGGTCTTCTCACAATGAAAAGTGACACGAAGCAAGTAATATACTCCCTTGCCACTTCTCATACAAATGATTGAGTCAACATCTACCCGAATTCTTGTTGTTTGTGGGAAAACAATGTTTCAGGATAGAACATCCTAACTTTCTTAGTTGTCTATCCTTCTCAATAACTCCATTTAGGTAGTGTATGCTATGTATAAATGGATACACAAAGAAATATATAGAGAATTAAGCAAATAGAGAGTAGAGAGATTGTATTGAATCGTTGTGTTATAACTCCATTTTCATTATAATTTAAAGTTATTTTTATTCCTAAATGGTGTGCTTTATCAAGATGGATATCGATGGACACCTACCTATTTCGCTTGCTCACATCACAAATTTCCTATTTTCATAGTATTTTTGACAGTTTTTAGGTCCTGAACATTCGAAGTCGTTTTGAGGCCCTAAACAATGTTTTTGGGTAAATAGGTTGATATCAATATATTATTTACGTCAGTAGCAAAACAATTTACTCCTTAGATAGACCTTTTAAATGGGCTATTGTGCATGCAAAGAAAAGATCATATTCCAAAGTTACAACCCCCAGAAGTTGATGTGCCAACTTACCCCATTGAAGCCCATAAGCCTGTGTCATTTTATCTCCTAGGGATATATTTTTTTATTTTTAGGGTTTATTATTACTTCTGAATGATAAAAATGCCTCTGAGTCTCATGGTTACACATTTCAGGAAGGCATGTAAATATCACATATCTTCTTAGAGATAAGTTATAGCCTTTCAAGTAATTTTGCTTTCATTTTAAATGTATACAATTTCAACATTTTCCATTTATTAATTGAATTCAAGTTTCATTGTATCTCTATGTTTTGGTTATAAATCTATATTTCATTTCATTCCCTTCATAAATTCATATCAATATTGAGCATCCAAATCTTCATGCTTCCCTAACCCAATGTTATTCTAAGGAGGTCTAATGAGGTAGAGCACCCTCCTTAGTAAAGTATTGTTGATATTTAAATATAGTTGTAGTTTATGTTATCAATTTAATTCCATTTCTATATTATTGTTATTCAATTAATTTATATTGCTAAAATTTGACTAGTTAACATTGTTGCAGTTTGATTTACTTATGTTGTTGTAGTTAGAATAGTTCACATTGTCACAATCTGATTTGTTTGTGTTCTTGCAATTCCTGTAGGTTATTATTCTATGTATGTTGCAATTCACTTTTATGATTTTTATTCTTTTTACTCTACTATAACTCACAGATTCATATTTCTATAATTTAGTTTTAAATTTGTTTAAGGATTTGATCATATTATTTTATATTTTCAATAGATGAGTGATATTCGGTTTCATTCTTAAGCAATGAATGATTTCATAGGCTTTAATCCGATTGCATCTCATATCTGCAATTGCAACCTTGTTATAGCCTACATGATCACTTTATTACTTCAACAAGTCACCTTTTGGTTTATATGTGATTGTTTTCCCGGAGAGAGTGAACTTACTTTTATGTAACTTAGATTAGCATTTAAATTTTAGCAGTATGGATTGGATTGTGAGCTTGGTGTGGAGTTAGCTAGTTACTTGATGATGTATGAATTTTGGATTAACAATTAAATGCATATCCCTTTCATTGTATGACAAGAAATTCAAAGATAATTGAAAAGCATGCCATTTTTGGTGCCATTTCCAGGGAACTGTCATTGATGTAGTCATTATTGTGTTTTTATTTTTATTTTTCTAGATGAAATATATTTCTTTTATTTGTGTGAAGGATGATTCGTTAAATTCCAATAAGTATGGATAAGTTGGATAAATTTGTTATCATTTCATAACATCCTCTTAAAACTAACCTTACAGGCACATATCAAGAGTGAAATGAGAAAAATTAGCCACACTATTTGACACCTATTGTCAGCTTCCTTGCTAAACATAAAGCTAAATCTTCTTCCCTTAAATCAAAGACTATGCAAGATCTTGACCAACCATAAATTTTGTCTGTTGAAGATATGATCGAAGAGAAGTGCTACTTTGGTGGAATTCTCTTTCTGGAGTCTCTAAAGGAACGTCTAAGGAAATAATACAAGGAAATGGCACATGAAGAAGTCAAAGAGGAATCTTCTACTTTCAGATTCCCTGTACTAGAGATAGACACAAAGACTAAAATGAAGGATATCCCTCGCTCTATTCTCCCTAATTTCCATGATTTGTCACAAGAAGGTCTTGACACTTTCTTGTTCAAGTTCAATGTGCTATATTATAGTTATGATTATGTAAATGATTCTTAGAAGCTAAAATTATTCCCCGCCACGCTCAATAATGCAACCCTGCGCTGGTTCATGAGCCCAATTAAGGGAAACATAAAATTGTGGCATCAAATGAAGCAGGATTTTTGGAGAAGGACTATTGATAAGATAAGTAAAGAAGGTAAGAAGTCTTCAAGATGTTATAGAATGAGGATGAAATCCTAGAGGAATATGTGAAAATTTTCAAATATAACCTAATAGATCTAAGTAAGAAAATTTAGCTCCTGAAATATTGCATTTTCTATTGTTGAGAGGAATCTAAGATGAATGCATGGAACTATTCAACCTCATGGTTGGAGGAGATGTCTCCCAACAACCGTATGATTTCATCATGGAACTTTTTTTACTATATTCATGTGGAACATTAAAAACAGGCTAAGGCCCATGGGATGTATTAGTGAGGATTAGTAAGACAGTCAAGAACTAAATCACAAGAGATAAAATAGGAATTCAACTAGAATAATTTAAAACATAAATATTAATTTACCTGAGCTTAAAGCTAGATACTATGTAGATGAAGAAACATAAGGAAGAGGTTGAGCTAGCCTTAGCTATCTTCTGCCCAAATTGTAGAAGGAAACACTTATTGAAGGAGTGTTCCTTGGATCAAATGGATATTTATGGAATCTGTTGTAAAGACCATGCTACCAGAAATTTTCCTTCTTTGCCAGGCCTAAAGGATATATATCAAGAACCATAAGAACTCAAACAATTGTGCTTTGTTACTAATGTAAGCCTTACTCTATCCCTATAATTTTAAATGGAAATTAAGCTAAAATACCCCTTTAAAACTAGAACCACCATATCCAAGACAATTTATATAAATAAACCAAGGGAAGGCACTAAGGCCAAATCCTAAAGAAACAGTGAAACCAAGCTTGGATATAATATCCAAGTGTTATCATAGAACCACCGTGACTAAAATTTAACAAACTCCCAAAGGAATAAGGCTTATATTTATTAAAATCATGAATTAATTTTTTATATCGGTGTTACCTCCTGCGGCTTATTCCCTTTCTCTTGGCGCTGACAATGTGATCACCACTCATAACCAAGGCCCACTTTCCTTTTATTGGTGCATAATTCAAATTGGATATGTCATCCCACTTACTTCACCCTACCGTTTTCACAAAACGCGCAAAGGGAAATCCCTGCGAGACAAACTCCAAGATTTCTTCGACAATTGTTAGTCCTGGCTCTGTCAATTGTCAATCTCAATTCTTTTCTAAAAAGTGCTCAATTCTTTCCCTCCGGGATGAGTTAGTGTGGACCCACTTGCATGCCACATTATCCTGCTTCATTCTGATTGGATGGGCTCTCATGTCAGGTCACTTTTCCAGTAAGTGCAATCCTCTTATCCTTTAAGGATAAAGCTTCTTCGCCTCCGAGATGAACCTTTCGAGACATGTCAGCCTGATGTTCTCAAGTGTAAGATTTTCCTCTAGTAGAAATTGACTTATGTATCTCGGCGTTGTCAAATTTCGGATCTCACCGACTTAATAAAAAAAAAAACTAATTATTTTCTCCTATGTGATTTACTCAACCTCTGTGATTCGGCCTTGGATCTATTAATGTTCCAACGCTCCTTTGTTGCTCATGTAACCCCCCACTCGCACAACGAAAAAAACAATACTTAATTCTTCTATTAATGAGATTATATATATATGTGTGTGTGTGTGTGTGTGTGTGTGTGTGTGTGTGTGTGTGTGTGTGTGTGTGTGTGTGTGTGTGTGTGTGTGTGTATATGTATATGTATATGTATATATCTTTGTAAGCTTGGTAGCATCTTTTCATTATATTAACAAAAATTTATAGCCAGTTTTAAGGATAGTTAGGTGGCCTCAACTTTCCCAGAGGGAAACCAAGTTTGTTGGATACCTAACATCATGGTATGCCATCCAAAAGCAATATGTTTTTAGTATTTAAATCCATGCTATATATGAATGAGATTCTTTTCATATCCTACCATCTACTTGCCTAGTGACATGACTATCTATACATTTAAAATTAAAATATATCCACATACTTGAAAACAAAAATAAAATAAAAACAACATAGAGAAAAATATGATAATCTAATATGATTCATCAGCAGAAGAAGATTGGACCGATGACGGGTCCTTTGCATTGGACCCCTGGAGTTCTTTCTGGTCAAGGATGAAAGGTAGGTGTTTTCAATGCTCTAGAGGCGCCCATCATGTTTCTACATCTGAAACTAGAGTTTATGAAACTATTATTTGTAGTCCGGGAAAACCTGCACTGCAGTGGTCATTCTCATAGAAATATTCCCTAGGGCCTTTCCCAATATAACCATCATAGACCAATAAAGGAAAAGGCTCTTCTTAAACTGCGTAACGTGGCCTCTATTATGCCCATGATTGGGCACTAAGGTCTGCAAATCCTCTACATCAATCTCTGTTGAGCCTGTCCGACTGTTCAAATCCACCTCCCATACCTCGATTAATTTTTTTATTTCCTCGGTTGTGCTCTCGTGGTAAGCTTTCACTGCTTCCTTTGTGATGTTCACTACAAGCTTCCTGCCACTTAGCTTTTCTCGGGATGAACTAGGTTGCCCCACTAATTCCTTGCCTATACTTTTCCTGCCTCGACCCCTCGAGGCTAGGATTCTAGTTTTGGCCACTGCACGAGCCATGATTGCAGTCCTACGGGTTATGGATGTCTTATATGACATATTCCTCACATGTAGTAGACCAAAACAGGATTAACCCGTCTTGAAGAGTTGTTACCAACCTACCAACCTATCCATAGATCAACAGAAAACCATAATTCCAGAACATGGGTCTAAAGAACCTTCCTTTCTTCCCAAGAAATTAGAACAGTGTTCCCCGATATGAATTGGAGGTCTTTCACCATATACCATGACCAAAAATTACTATGCACTAAAATTTTAGTATAAACCCTATTGGTTTTTCGTTCACCAGGACCTACAACATTAAAATGCAGACTAGACTTAGACAAACTCACAAGGGGAGGGCCAGAAGTTTTTCGCCTATGGAGAAAATTCCAGGATAGACTAGTAGCAACATAGCTCCCCCTCACCAGCGTATACATCAACAACCCGTTTCGACCCAACTCAAAATCCCAGAGGCCATAAGCCTTAAACCACACAAGATTTCCTCAGAGCCATGCTAGGTTCAACCAGGTCATTTTAGGAGCTATAGAATTGATAATCGCAATAAGGCCTTGGATTAATCCCCTTTGAGACAAGCAAATACCAAAAAAGAGATAGGCATAAAAATTTCCAGGAAAATTTCCATAGTTTCTCTGACAAATAAGCACATGTATCACTAGGACAGTACATAAGCCCTCGAATCCCAACAAATTTAGACCAGGCAGATCCAATTCCCTTACCCAGAAGACTCACGACATGGAGAAAAGGGAGGAGTGATGGGCTACATACCAAATTTCCAACGCTAAGGGCTGCTGAAGGCTCACCATTGCTAGCCTCCTTGACTGTCCGCGACACCATACACGGATCACCAACTCTCATCGATCCTAGGCCAGAGGTTTGCCACCAAAATACTTCCTAGCCATACTACATGGCATGTTATTGTAGTAGTGGCTACAAGTTATACTTCAGTGGAAGATATAAAAATAATTGGTTTTTTCTTAGATTCCCATTAGATCAAATTTGTGCCCAAATGAAAAGTGTATCTTGAAGAGCTTTTCCTTTTCATCAATATTGGAAAAAAAATCATTGTTTGTGTATCCTGTAAGAATGTTGTTTTAAAAACCTGTGTACCAAAATCCATAACTAGTTGTAACTGCAATGTACCTCAAAATATTTTTTCCAACATTCCAATGATATTCCTTGGGAGAGTAAAAAAATTGAAAATGTAACTAGTCGCATACATAATGTCAAGTCTAGTTGTAGTAAGGTATATGAGGTTGCTTAGAAGCCTCTTATATAATGTTGAATCCATTGTTGTATTAGAAATATTGAACGGTATTGAGAAGTGGGGGGGGGGGGGGATGAATTGGTAGTGTACTGAATAATTAAAATTGTTTTCCTCTTTTAATCAATAATTGTATATGCATCATTTAATGATCAGCAGCACAATGCATATTTGTAGATCACATCATAAGCATATATATCAAGTTAGCATGTAATATTCCTAAAATTTAGCTTTTAGCTAAATGGAATATTATAGATTATTTTGTCACTAGGTAGGTGAATAAATGGGTAGGGAGGCCCATAAATCTCCTTAGCAACAATAAAAACACTTCAAGTGTGAAAGGAGACCTTCTAAGCAGCTAAATAAAGCACCTTTGAGTATGAACAGGGGTTGGATCATGTTGAATAGGTCAACTTTGACCAAATCAACAACGTTGTTATGGAGGAGTGGACATTAAATGAGGAATAACACAATTTTGGAAGGAGATTGATTGCATGGAGGTAGTGACCTAATTGAGTGGGGCCAAGGGTAATAAAGCTCATAACTTATATAAAGAAGAGCATGCCAGCCATATTGTTCATGTTTGGAATTATTATTTTGTATGTGGTCTGCTTAGACTTCTTGCATTCTTCAGTTGTTTAGTTGAGATTGTTGTGTTGTTTAGCACTGGGTGTTCCCGAGCGGGAATCCTATCTCTTTCCTTGAGATGCCTCTTGGAGGAGAATTGCACTTCATCTCCACACTCAGGCTTAAGGAAAAGCTACATATTTCTTCATCAGCGCAGTTTCTGCAGAATATTGTGCTGTGTTGCAGGGTGTAGTAGTGGAGGATCATTTTGGGTGTCTTCGGAGCTATTTTTGCAGTGGAGGAAGGTTTCCATCCATTGGAAGGCCTGTAAAGAATCCCCTTGAGTTTTATTGACACATTTAGCAGTAGGCTAAGGAATATTTATCCCCTACAATGCAGTTTCAGCCCAGATCTGCATTATTTTAGGGAGGAGTTGTAGTGGTTGTTTTGGGAGGTGATTTCTCCAGTGAAGGAGCCATTCTTTCATCTACAGGATCTATTGGAGAAGATCCGTAGTTTTCTACATCAGCTTCAGCCATATCTTCTCATTTCTGTTGTTGCAACACACCTCCATCCCTAGGGCTGCAGCTTACATTGGCACATTGTGTGCATTTTCCGAAAACCCTCTTGGGTTGTCTTAGAAAGATGATCTATTGCCCAGATATGTATGTTTAGATTCTATTGGGGCCTATATCAGTATTTTTATATCATTGTATCATCTCCAGCTGTAGTTATGCATAATATGACTATGTTATAGTTTCTCTCCAGCATTTTGTATTGTAACAACAACTCATATTTTGAAGTGATTGCTTATGGGAGGCTTGTTTCCTCATTGTATATGATTTATGCTCACTATTTTGTATTGATTTTTTGCTCTAATAAATAATTTTATGAATCCATATTGGTATCATGGTTTCATGTGTTAAATATTTGTTGTTTCTTTCATTTTATGAGCTATATTGTTGCTTTCCCCATTAGGGAATATTACAGTGGTATCAGAGAATAATCTTGGCTCAGCCTGTGTACTTCAGCCATTATGTCATCTAAGGAGGCTTCTCATAGGAAGGAGAAGATCTATAGAAGAGATGAAGTTAAACCCTCATTTATAGGAGGGAAGGAGTTCTCAAAAATTCTTCTTCAAACTATGCAATGCATTAGCAGAGATATCAAGAAAATGAGAAGGGAGATATGTAGGGAAACTCCAAGGGGGTTTGAACACGAAGAAAGCCCTATATTTTTACATGATGGGTGTGAGAATGCAGCCACACATTATGATCCACAATGCAGTATTATGCCCCTATTTACTGCAAGAGATATGGAGGAAGGAGATGCACCAAAGGAGGAGAATTTCCATGACTATCTTTGGAAGTATGAATCTCAATCTTGGAGATTCAAGGAGCACTTGAACTTCCAAGATTTTTTCCAACTCAAGGAGGAGAGAAGACACAAAAATCACAACGGAAGCAGAAGAGGTAGATTATTTTTGCCAAATTTTGATGGGTCCCCCACATGCACAACCAAGGATTGGATAGATCAGCTAGGCTCATATTTGCATCTACATCAAGTGTCAGAAAAGGAAGCCTTTAGGATAGCAACGTTGCATATTGAAGGTAAGGCTTATACTTGGTACTCTTATGAATCTTATTCATTTAATCAAGAAAATATAGCTACTTATGCAAGATTCACTAAGAAATTAGTGAAGATATTTGATGTAAAACAACTTGAAACGTCCAAGATTGAGCTAGCCAAACATAAACATTAAAAACCTTTGCATGAGTTGGAAATATCCATTGCACCAACTCCACTTCAGATTTATATTGAGGGGGATGAAAACTTGTATGATACCTTGCCAAGGGAAAGATCCCCATTGCCGGAAAAACTTTCTTCTCAAAAGGAATACCTGGGGATTCCTCCTTCAAGGGAAGCCCAAGATCTAAGGTCTCTCATTGTTGATGAGGTATTCTCAAATATTAATGAGGAGGAAGAGTATAAATGAAGTAACAGCGTTGTCACTTCAAGAGGAGAGCCATCACCACATAGGGATGGGCTTGAAGCTATTGCTTCAAGTGGAGGAGCTTTTACATCTTTGCAAAAGGTTCCCAAGGAGCATCATGTGATAGTAGTGATGGGAAGCAACACCTTGATCAAAGGAGGAGAAGAAAAGGTGGATCAACATCAAAGGATGAGGAGCATACACCCTTGTTTATCTCAAGGGTTTTATAGACATAAGAAGGAGATTGATTTATGCAGTAAAGGGAGGGACAAATCAGTCTACTCACCTATACAGTCTACTTCAGGTTTTGATGTCTCTTTACATGGAGGCATTCCACCAGGGAGACCCCCTGATTGGAAGATGAATAAAGATTTATCTCAACATGGAGCATCATTGATATATTTGGCTAGGGGAGAAGCTAGCACAACACAGAGAACCTTTGACGGGTTCAAAGGAGGAGTGAGCAATTTTATAATATGGACATTGCCATCACCTACTCAACCATTTGCGCTGAAAGATGATTCAGAAATCTATGATGACATGAGCATGGTGTCAAATGGCCACTCCATAGCCTTGGAGCAGCAAATGATACTTCTACATAAGAGAAATATTTCTGAATATGACAAGAGGTTATTAACACTCTTGCATGCATTGGAAAAACTATGGAAGTTTTGGATGGGAAATTCCTTCCAAGAGGTGGTTAACCTCCATGTAATTCAATCTTGTCTTGGGCAAGATAAGCTGCAAGGGAGGCAGCAAAGGTGGGGTAACAATACTCCAATATATAGCTTTGGAATTGAGCATGTCAAAGAGGAAAGTTGTGATGTGACAGAAGCTTCATTTCATATTTCTACAACATTGTCATTGTTGGGAAGCCTAGATCCATATTGGGAGTCCCAACTATTGGTGGAATATTCCAAGAACATCTTCACATGTAAGGTTCTTGATGGGAAAGTGATACATGGGAGGTATAGAGTGGTTGATGGTGTCATTTATCTTCTTAATCAGATCTACTTGACTAGAGACTCAAAGCTCAAGGATAAACTACTACATGTAGCCTATGAGATATTTCTTTTTAATCCCACTAGTTTCATTAGAACATACCATACTATCTTGGAGGGATTGATGTGGGAAGACTTCAAAGAGGAGATGCACTGTCATACAAGGAAGTGCATAATTTTTTTGGAGGGTGAGGAGAAACATAAATCTTGGGAAGAGTTATCATCACCACCTCCTTACTCATTGGGTGTGAGAGGGAGCTCATCCATGAGCTACGTCACGGATTTAAACCAAGTGTATGGTAAGGATTGTATGTATGAGCATCATGATATATTTACTTATGTATTTATTTGCATTTTCTTACCACTCTTGTGCAGGGCATTGCTCCAATAGGAAGCATTCTTTCTTATTAGCTTCATGGGCTACTTGGGGCCATGAGAAATGATGATGTTGACCATTCCCTAGAATATTTTTGGGAGATGATGTATTCTTTATGGTGTGCTTCACTAACACCAACCATCATACACCTTCTCCAAGCATGCAAGAAGAATGGGGCAGCAAACAAGTGGTGGAAGGAACACTTCTTATATCATATTCTATGGTAGTTAGGAGAAAAATTGCGTTGGTTTCACATGAGGGACCATTTTCCTTCTCCTTTACTACACATGGTAGCTAGCATGACTTTGATTATGATTCCATATGCTGATGATGTGCTTATCTTTGTTGGGAACATGATTGGAGGGAAGGCACATTGTTTGGATGTGTCCATGGGGAAGGAAATTTCCCACACCTGTTATGCTTCATGCCTCAGGAGGAGTATGGGAGATGAGATGGCCACTACAGCAGATCATTTCTTTCATTATGAGGTGAGTCATATGATTGTTTGGAGCACTTGGGGTATGCCTCTCATGTACATGTGGGAGGAACTTTGTATGAATTACCATGCTGGAAGGTGATTCATTTCATTTGGATGATATCATGAAGATGGGAGTCTTCCATTGGGAATGATATCCCCTATTCTTGTCATCACTCCTACCTTGAGGAGGCCATTGGACAACAAGAAGGTTTCCATATAGACCTTCCATTTTCTCATGATGAGATCCATTTGTTTTATCCACCAAAGGCCAACTTTCACATGTGGGAGGAACCATTGAGAGGCAGAATTGTTGTAGAATATCTTAAGCAATGGTGGAGACTATTTGATGAGGAGGGCACAAGAGGAGGAGGGGAGAATTTTCTCAACCCTTATAGTTGCTTGAGGAGAAGCAAGATTTTGGAGGGGAGGACTGTAATATTCCTAAAATTTAGCTTTTAGCTAAATGGAATATTATAGATTACTTTGTCACTAGGTAGGTGAATAAATGGGTAGGGAGGCCCATAAATCTCCTTAGCAGCAATAAAAACACTTCAAGTGTGAAAGGAGATCTTCTAAGTAGCTAAATAAAGAACCTTTGAGTATGAATAGGGGTTGGATCATGTTGAATAGGTCAACTTTGACCAAATCAGCAGTGATGTTATGGAGGAGTGGACATTAAATGAGGAATAATGCATTTTTGGAGGGAGATTGATTGCATGGAGGTAGTGACCTAATTGAGTGGGGCCAATGGTAAGAAAGTTCATAACTTATATAAGGAGAGATGTGATGATAGTGGGGATTTGTATTTCCTCTCCATTTCCTATCTCTCTTTGTGTATTAATACTCTTAATCACTTGAGGTAGGCACCCTTTCTTATCTTTCATAGGATATTTGAATAATAAGTAGTATCATTGGGTTGCTTTTGCTATTAACTATGGAATTCTAAGTTCAGCCAAAAGCAAGGCATAAAAGTGAAATTCGAGGAACAACCTATCATCTCCAGCACTATCCTCATTTTTTGTTACAACGTAACAGACTTTCTGTTTATTACCGGCACCATTTTAGGCCTTTTTTAC
>JAXQQM020061143.1:0-47869 GCA_034641835.2 Pinus albicaulis
TCATTAAATTTGAAAATATCATCAAGCGCTTGTCCTTTCACGCTTGTTTCCAAATTGAAAGAGATAGAGTCACCTTTTAATGGTTTCTAGACTCTTAAAACATGAAACAGTAAAATTTTCTAGTTTCAATGTGGTAAAATTAATAACCTACGACCACATGCCCATTTAGAGATTGTTTTTCTGGCCTGTTGATTGTTTGCCTTGGTTTTTCCTGTGTGTCTTTGTTTTGAAATCTTCCTATTTTCATTATAGTCACAGTGGCAGAACCCTTAGTTTCGTCTACTAGCAGTCCTTACATAGACGATTCATCAGAGGTCTCTCAGTCCTCTGTTGAACATCAACAGCCTATTGTATCTGAGTTTCCCGACGGGGGACCGGTTATATCTGAACTTCCCTTTGGAGGACTAGTTGACTTCAATTGGCCCTTGTCCAACACTTGGTTTGGATTTGGAGTAGGGGAACACTTCCCTCCTCTTACATCGGGATCTCTTTTCTTAGCTACTATTATACCTCCTAGCCCTCATCATCTTTTAGAAGATCTTGCGATAGGGTCAGATATGGACTCACCCAGTCCTTCTCCTAGTGAGGAAATTCCTACATCTAGTGAAGATTACCAGCTTTTTCCTGAAAACATTACTGAGTCTTGTGTTATGTCTTCGCCTGATCCTTCACTTCCAGTGGGATATAGGTCTTTAAGTCAGGTCATGGCCGCTGTGGCCTCTATGGGAATATCAACTCCGTCGATGAGACCGGTAATTCCTTTGTTAGGGATGCTGCTATCGACACCTCTCACGACATATCCTTTCGTCACATCAGTACCTATTAGGCCTATTGTCTGCGTAGCTGCATCTACGCCCGCTGTCACTGCATCTATGTATTCGTTTACTAGAAACAAATTTTGATTACATTACATATCAACATATACCCAGATGAATGAAAGTGTTAACAGATGCAGTATCTAACATGGTATTAGATAGAAATTTATGCAACTTGTAAAAAACATCATCATATGTGAGAAAGATCCATCCAGAAATATATATATATATATATATATATATATATATGTCGAATGTTTGAAATTTGTGTGCATCACATAAAATCCAGAAATATATATGTTTGTTTTAATAATATCCAGAGACAACATGTCTCTCAAAAATATTCATATGAAAAGCCTAGGCGACTAATCAACATGGTGCTCATGGTAGCATGTTACTGCCCACACCAATCGCCTCAGTAAATGATGAAGGCGACTAGGCACCCCCATGGTGTGCCTCTGATAAGCCATAGGGACATCTGCTAGGTGAGCATAATCAGGAATCCCACAGGTGATTCCCTCTAAGTTCTTAACTAGCTCATTCCCCTCACCCCCCTCACCTTGAGGGTCATAAGTGAGAGGGGTCCTCCACATGATCGACGACATCCTGGCGGGCCTCTCTGGGCCAACATCTGCATACATATAGGATAGATTGTTAGAACATGCATGTATACCAAAAAAAACATAAATCCATAAAATAAAAAAGAGTCTTACCCAGCTCCTCATCCCAGTCCTCTCCTTCCGAAAGTGGAAGGTCTGGGTCTCCTGTGAAATTAGTACCGGCATAGGGCCAGTCCTCTATGGAGATCAATTTTCACCGGAGCCATCTGAAGAACTCAGGCCACCATGACATTTTCTGGCCCCCTCCTGCTCTGGGCATCAGTGTTGCCCATCGAGCCATCCGCGGCTCTCTCAATGGTGGATCTACGACTATCGCCCCCTAGCCCTAGAAGATAGGTAGTAGTTTGAGGATGAACGATACCAAGATAGACCCATACCCAAACTGCTTCAATTTGGTCTTTTTACATTTTGTCAATTGTAATTTGATATTCATGGTTACGACTACAGCCCAACCAAATAATGTCAGGTTCATACATTCTGATGCTAAGAGGAGTTGTGTTTTGGTAGCCTCATGCAGCGCCTGCGACCCCGCGACTCGCGTAATGGTATGGAGCACCACTATAAGTGCTAGATCAGGAATAGTGTGAATCTCCACTCTACCACTACCTGATCCTCTTTGTGCCCCTAGGCACAGTCTTTCCATAACCATTGACATCTTTTCTCCAGAAGGCCTAGTACTTATCATGATCGGAATTGGACCTCTGCGAGACAATCCACTGATGAAGTAAACATCAGACACTTTGAGTTCGAGCACTTGATTTTGAAGCCCAAAATTCTCTTCATTCTCATCCCAGATACTAATTAAGTATTGCAACAATTCAGGTTGTGCCGTGAGACATGGTTTCAAGAAGAATTTCTTTAAACCGCAATCCCGGAGAGCATTCATGCATTGCTCGTTCCCCATTGCCATTTCGTCCTCTTCACTGTGCTCCCTTTATTTCCATTAGATCACCATTGTGGCTTTGTACCTACACCAAAATGGTCATAAGCACATCATAAGATCCCTTGGGCAGTCAAAAATATAATTGATTGGTTCATTTTTTGTAAAACTTGAGCAGAAAATGAGGTTGCGCGGTTGGCGTGACTATTTTGCTGACAGTCACGCAGTCACACTAGCTAGCACGACCCCTTTTCAAAAGGAACTTGATTGGTGTGGGTCCGTGCCTCATACCCACGCCAACTTTGCGAGCCATAAATTTGCAAATCCTCCCCTCAGGGATCCAAAATCACGATGGAATACTATGAAATATGGATTAAAACATAGCTAATGGAAGCACCTCTTACCTGGAAAAGACGAGATCTGAAATGATGCACTGGATCATCCATAATCGTCACTACAAGTTCGCAAGGAAAAAACTCACTATTGCTCTGCACAAGAGGTAAAAAGTAAAAAGTAAATATGTTTTTACTATTTTGGTCATATTTATAACTTTTCAAAGTCAAATTAGGTTTTGGGGCTTATTTTTCTAATATTTTATTATATTTTGTCAAAAAATGGGTTTTACATTTTCTTTTTCTGCAGCGACAGGTTGTCACACGACTGGGATGATGATATGAGTTGTATTTTATACTTTTTTGGACTCGGTAAAAGCACGAAAAGTCACTATTGGAGTAAATTTTTAGCTCTTTTCTAACTCTCTAAAAATGAAAAGATTGCTGAGTCACTTGTAGTTTTGATCTCGTTAAATTGGCTGCGAAACGACATCTACCCAATATACGTTTACCCCTTTTTCGGGCTGGGAAAGATTATTTATGAAAAAGGAATACCGTAGCCTATCGTGACTAGGAGGTTTTCTCAGACATATTTTTCTACCTTTTCAGATCTGAGGAACTATATATGAAAAGGGACTGTTGGAGTTTACTTTTCTGTTGTCTTTTAAAAATTTCCAAACATGAAAAGACGCCGAGTTATTCCTTTGTCAAACTCGTTAAAACCTGATGACATCAGACTCCGTCTTAATGACAATACTCGAGTTCCTCCTTCCTAGGGCTTGTTAAATGTACTAGGTTGGATTTGTCTAAAGGAAAAACTTATATCGCAAGCATATGATATTCCCTTCAATCTTGTTTTCAAAAATAATTGGGGTACTCGCCAGAAATGGTGAGGGAAAAATGGAACCAGTGTCACTGTCGTGTCGGCAGTATGTTGCTCTTGAAGATGGAACTTGTCTACATTCATATCGGGTTGGGGACATCTCATCTCATTTTCTGATTGCCTCCATGGGTTTGGTAATCCCTTTTGACCACTCATCTACTCTTTGCCATGTCATCATGACCTTAGATCTTGTGATGTCAAATACTGCCAAATCCAGTGTTGTTTCACCGATATGTTCAAGAGAAGTTGGCCTCTGCAATTTTCAACCTCCCTCTGATTCTCCACTGATATTGACTCACAAAAATTATGTTCCTCTATCTCGAGTCGATGATGTGGGAAACACTATGGCCCACCTTCGATCAAGGTCACTTCCTGTCGACTTCAGCTCATTATCCAGGAAGATGATATAGAGACTCCCTTCCGGTACCTTGGAGCTTGCATGCCTCAATGGTAGGTTCTTCGCATTCAATGCAAGGTTTTCATTATTGGCCTTCGATCAAATGATTCTGTGGGTGTTCGACGTTAGCTCACTGTTCACATTCCATGGATTGTACCTATAGTACCTTGAGGGCCATCCTCATTATTGGTGGTACCTCTCGCGTTTGTTAATGACTTCCATTATTGGCTGGTAATCAGACGATGTCCTTGCATGTTTGACTTCATCTCACTTATTCACATGCTGGAACTTGTACTCTGTTCAGGTCGAGATGGAGTGCAAGACCCTGGATTTTGTTTGATGAAATCCAGGCTGTGGATTCTTTATGGATTATCATGATTAGTTACATAACTCATTTGATTGGATTGTTGTGACCATACTTGAGTCTACTTGTTGATCCTTCTTGGATGGCTGCATCCATACCTTGGATCCTGGTTATTGTACAATCTATTATGGATGGCTGCGCCCATACCACATATCATGTATCAGAGATATCCATTGTACTTGTATGCAGGTT
Source organism: Pinus albicaulis (assembly GCA_034641835.2). Classification (NCBI taxonomy): domain Eukaryota; kingdom Viridiplantae; phylum Streptophyta; class Pinopsida; order Pinales; family Pinaceae; genus Pinus; species Pinus albicaulis. Next base: position 4,484 of record JAXQQM020061143.1, read on the forward strand.
TTCCAACGACATTGTTTTTAGTTGGGCATGTTCTCATAAAGAATTTCACCCCTCCCTCTCTCTCGGGCCTCACGCTTTAGGGGGCATCTGTTACACAAATTTTTTTTCACCGTCCCTGCAATCCCCCATCCCGCACATTGGAGGGCTTTTCCCGTGACCTGTGAGTAGTGAAATGACCTGAAACCACTTTCATGGCATCCCCTTGCATAAAGAAAAACATTCCTCTGAAGAAAGTTTCCTTTGAAAAACCCTAAAAACAGATCTTTTAGCCTTGGCGCGACTAGCCAATTTAGCCCTCGCGCCAATGGGGGAAATCCACCATAGAGGGTGTGCCAACTGGTGCTCTCTCCCTATGTCTCACTCACGCCAAGCTTAATAATGGATGGTTTTTAAAAATAAATGGTGGAAGTTTGATTCCAAAAAACTCCTAAACGAGTCACTAAAAGGAGTTGGGTGGTTTGGCTCTGGATCTCCATGTATGGGAAGTGGTTTTCCACCTATCATGGAAGCTTCGTTAGATATAGGGCCAATCCCATGATTATAGGGATTTGAACTCCTCTTACCCCATCAATAAAATCTTGCCTTCTCCCTTAGCAAGCTAGCTGAACTTGTAGGAAGGAAACTATAGCCAGACGGCTATTGAGAGCCAAGCCAAAGAGAGAAAGCTTCGTCCTGTTTCCAACAAGCTTTGTTGAGATGTTCTTCGTTGTCATCCCCGCTGAAGGAAGATCAAGCGTCAGAGCTTTGGGTTATACATTTCCTTTATTATTTTAATGATAAGTGACTTTGATTATGGTTCCATTCATGTATCTGTTTCTTTATGCAATGAATTACATCCTCTCTGACTGATGTATGGTTACATGCTTTAGATTTTATGTTGTATGTCGTTGTTTCTTTGCACGTGTGCAAGTGTTCAGATGTGTCAAGTGGAAGGATCGTGATTTTCCAAGCAAGGGATAGGAAGCTTCATCCTTTCTTCGATGACCACTGCGTAGGATTTGAGGTAGGCAATTCGTTATGATTTTTGTCATTTTGTAACTAGGAACCTGCGTTACAGCATGAATTGATTTTTGCTAGACTGATCTGGGCTAGTAGGGATCGCCTCTGTCCACAGAGGGGATTTACCTCCTCAAGAGTATACAATAACAAAGCCATCAAGGAATGGTTGCAAACACTATCTATAACTCACATGAAAGTTTTTGGTGCATTACACAAACCAAAAGGCATAACTAGCCACTCAAAGAGTCCTTGTTTGGTTTTGAATGCAGTTTTCCCTATGTCACTTTCTATAATTCTTACTTGATGATACCCACTTCGTAAATGTAACTTAGTGAAAAAAATTTCTTCTTTCAGTTGATCAATAAAATCATCTATTCTTGGGAGTGGGTAACGATTTTTTACTGTAATCTTGTTCAAATCTCAGAAATTGATCTAAAAGGAGTGTATTAGTTATGCCGTGCTAAGTATCCTTTAAGTTAAATAAAAATGTACAATTTGTCTTCATGTGTTTTCTTAAGGAATGAGATATTTAACCATGAAATATTTATGAATTAGTGAACTTTAAGCATGTAAATAAGCCTTAAAAACACTAAACAACAATGCATAATAGAGAAAAACATTCACACATAATTTTTACATAGTAGTCATGATGAATCAGTTCACCCCTCCTGGGCTACTTCTGCTAGTCCAACTCCCAATGGCATGTCTCTCTTTTTCATTATGATCAAAATTGTAAACTACATATGTTTTTAGCCCTCTAATTGCTGTTTTCTTTGCATCAATGGCTCCATAATGCTCAAATTAGTCTAGGCAGACTATTTTTTCACCAAAATTGGTCGAAAATTGACCTTCCAATGCATTTTTCCCAATGATAGCTAGAAAAGCTCCACTAAATGTGGAGACTGGCAGTTTAACTGTCGATAATTTAATAGCTAACCCAAAATTTGGGGGCGCGCTCCAAATTAGGTGAGAAGATAACCTTGACATTAAATGGTGAGTGGTGGTGTGGTCACATGCCACCCCCACTGAATAATCCGTTAATGGTTTTGAAAACCCCCATCGTTTGATATTGGAATTGGGAGTTACAGGTTCCATAATCCGCCACCATAACCGTTGCTCTAACCACTAAACTTCTGCATGTGATCACCTGCAACTAACCCGCCGGATGTTAGAACCTAGAGTTAAGGTTCCCAACCTTATCCAACGTATTAATTGCCAATCCTGCCATGCGACCAGTCATTACAAACTTGCCACTGGTTACATTTGACGCCATCGTTACCGCGTGGGTCATGGTTTTGGGCGAATGGTCATGTGATAGGGGGGATGGCCTCCCAAGCCCTCACCGTCGAGAAAATTAAACTTCAAATAAATGTGAAGAAGTATAGGGGTAAGAACCATGGTGTAGGAGGGCTGGTAAATGGTATTGCATGTGGAGAGGAGGTTGCAGGTTCAACCCCTGTCGACTCCACAAAATTTTTCCCAACTCTTATGAGGAAATGTGGTGGCTTGTGGGCTTGCCATGTGTCACTCAATCATTCGCCACCTACAAAAATATCCAATGGCCAAGATCCTTTCGTACCCTCAACATTAAATGACCCACAAAGTGTCACATGGCGCCACGACATTGGCTCTAAAGAAAATGAAATATTACTAGAATATTCTGTTGACTATACCTACAAGCTGACTAGGCATCCACTTACCAAAATTTTATTGTTTGGGAAAATGAACAGAATGTGATATCTTCCTCATACGACATCGGTTTTTTGAACCGTTAGGGGCACCAGAATCACAACGACGATACCTTTCCAGTCGCTCAGGTTTGGACCTGTTTTGAACACTTTCATTTTTTAGCATATGACTTGATCTCCTGATCACACCTCCTCATTGGGAAGCTTTTGGACCCCAAAATCTCTCTGGACTACTGAACATGAAGATGAGGAGGCTGCATCCCCACTCTTCCAATATTAATCCACTAAAATTTCCCTAATTTCATTAATTGGAGCTTTTCATGAAATGACAAATTTTTCCTCGATTCTGTTGACCAACCATTGCTATTTTTGACATTGTCATGCTGCACATTTTTTAAACTTGAAGAACAACAACCGAACTTTGTAGTAAACATCATGTTTCTACATTGGTCTATAATTAAAGGAAAATTGAAATTACTCTCACCTTGCATCCTGTCCTTATGGCAATTTTATGCTGAATTATCTTTGAACTTGTGTCGATTCTTGACCAAGTTTCTTCGCCATTGTACCATGCATTTCTGAAACTAGCACTGAATATATCTTAATCATGTGCCTTCTTTGCTAAGTTGATTTTCTCTCTCTTGTACCTTTTCAACTTCTTGCATTGACACTTTGTTTTCAACACCATTCGACACCAAAGCCGACTGCTGCAACTGCTTTTCATCTTCTTTCAAAGACAACCTGCTTTCAAACTAAGACAACTCATTACATATATCAAAATTTACATCAAAAGGATTATGCAAAACTTCTCTTTGTTTAATCATTATCAATGTCAATTTTTGACTTGCATTGACGAGCCTTTTCATCTGCCCTCGATTAACTAAAGAAGATTCTAGTTTTTTACAATGAGCTCTCACAATCTACTCCTTGCCATATTTGAATAAATGGTACTTGTTCTCATGGCAATGGAAGGTAGATTTCCTGTCATACAAGTAAGGACTATCCAATACCATACCTATTATATCAAGCATAACAACATCTAATTCAATTGTGTCAATGAAATGTGCAGTGATTACGAAGCGCAACACACACTTCTTTGAAACCTGTAAATTTGCATCCTTACAAATCCAAACAAGTGGATATGATTTCGGATGTGGAATGGTCTCAAGATTAAGTTTCTTGACCAATTCTTCAGATATTAAATTTGATTGTGACCCACTATCAAACAATGTGTCAACCTTGGTATGTTTGGAAATGACCCTCACATGAAACAGTTCAATTCTATTTTCTTCACTTGGAGCTTGTATGTGACAGTTAGAATTACTAGAACTGGGTTTATTTTCAATCTCTTTCCCCTTTATGTTATTTAGTCCCATAGATATGGTTTTTGTTTCATCTCCTGAATCTAACCCTAGGTCTTGTTCAACTATTACAATTGTATTACCTTTCTCTTTGGCTTTCTCTTTAGCTTTAAAACTTTCTGGTTTCAACTCTGGATGAAGTTTCCAACAATGGTCCTCATCATGGTTAGTTTTAGAACAGTGTTTGCAGAAGAATTTCCCCTTCTCTTTTCTAGTATTTGCATTTCTCTTTTTCTTCCATTTTCCATTAAACTAATTTTCCTCATTCCCATATAAGTTGTGTTTTCTCCTTGCCTCTAAATGTGAAGCTTGAAAACAAACTTCATATAGGCTTGTAGTGTTAAACATGAGGATTGTATGTCTTAGGTAGGTATGTAATCCTCCTATATACTTGAGCAAAGTGTCTTGGCTATGAAAATCTACTCCTAGTAAAAGAGGTCTTCTTCTAAATTATTGAGTATCCATTTGTACATTTTTTCCTTTCAATTGTTTAAAATCTTGCCAGTCCATTATGGCTTTTTTCATGTGAGATAATGGATAAAACTATTGTTTTATGATAGAAATGAAATCAGTCCATGATAAAATAACATTACCATATTTCTTGATCTCCTCGTTTGTCTTGGCTTCCCACCAAACAAGTGTTGCACCTGCCATTCTCAATGAATCTAGCTGGATTTTGGTGTCATCATCATGAAAAATTTGAATTCTCAAATAGACCTCTAATTGTCTAATCCAATTATCTAGCTTTTCTGCATTAACTTCACCATAAAAAATTCGCAATTCAAACTTAACATCAAGTTTTAGAAAATGACTTTTACCAGTGTTATTTGACTTTTGTGACTAGTTTACTGAAGATGAAGTAGAGGACGATGATGATGAAGATGAAGATGATGGTGATGATGACGACTTTCCACTGTCTTTATCTTCATCATTGTGACCTCCTGATGATCCCTGACCTTCCTTGTGAAGTTTGAATCCTTCTCCTTCTAGTATTTCATTCCTTTCTTGATAAAGGACTCTCACCATTTCATTCATGTCAAGGAATGCTTTCCTAAACACTCTTTCTTCCTCTTTGGGATCCACCTCTTCATGGGTTCCTTCTTATCCTAGAGGCATGCTTGATGCTACTTCTACTTCTCTTGGAGGTGAACTAGGTGGTGGATAATGTGGCAATCTTTCCCTCCTTTGTTGTGGCTCACTTTGATAACCTCTTGATTCCACCAATTTTCCTTCTCCTCTCTTAAGCTTGAGCCTAGGAAGCATGAAAACCCTTGCAAATAGTTAACAAATACTTGCACATAAAAACACCAGAGATAAAACTATAGCTCTGATACCAAATTTTATCTGAAAGGAGTGCATTAGTTGTGCTGTGCTAAGTGTCCTTTCAGTTAAATAAACATCTACAATTTTTCTTCATGTGTTTTCTTAAGGAATGAGAGATTTAACCATGAAATATTGATGAATTAGTGAACTTTAAGCATGTAAATAAGCCATAAAAACACTGAAAAATAGTGAATAACAGAGAAAAACATTCACACATAAGTTTTACATAGTAGGCATGATGAAGTAGTTCACCCTTCCTAGGCTACATCTGCTGGTCCAGCTCCCAATGGCATGTACCTCTTTGTCATTATGCTCAAAATTGTAAATTAATTATGTTTTCAAGCCTCTAATGGATGTTTTATTTGCACCAATGGATCCATAATGCTTAAATTAGTCTAGGTAGACTCTCGTTTCACCAAAATTAGTCGAAAATTGACCTCCCAATGCATTTTTCCTAATGACAGCTACAGAATCTCCACTGAATGTGGAGATTGGAAGTTTAAATTAAGATAATTTAATAATTAACCCCAAATTTGTGGGCACAATCCAAATTAGGCGGGCGGATAACCTTGACATTAAATGGTGAGTGGCGGGGTGGTCACATGACACCCCCGTAGAATACTCCATTAACGGTTTTAAAAACCCCTGCCATTTGAGATTGGAACGAGGAGTTGTGAGTTCCATAACCTGCCACCATAACTGTCGCACTAACCACTAAAATTCCACATGTGATCACCCACAACTAACCCGCTAACTATCGGAACCTGGAGTTAAGGTTCCCAACCTTATCCGTCGTATTAACTGTCAATTTCGCCATGTGACCATTCATTACAAACTTGCTGCCAGTTACATTGGATGTTGTGGTTAGCGCGTGGGTCACGGTTTCGGGCGAACGGTTATGTGATATGGGGGCTGGCCTCCTAATCCCTCGCCATTGAGAACATTAAGCTTCAAATAAATGTGAAGAAGTATAGGGGTAAGAACCATGGTGTAGGAAGGTTGGTAAACGGTATTGTGTGTGGAGAGGAGGTCACGGGTTCGAACGCCGTCGACTCCACAAAATTTTCCCCAACTGTTATGAAGACATGTGGTGGCCTATGAGCGTGCCACATGTTACTCAATCATTCTCCATCTACAAAAAAATCCAATGGCCAAGATCCTTCCGTACCCTCAACATCCAATGACCCACAAAATGCCACTTAGCACCACCACATTGGCTCAGAATAAAATGGAATATTCATAGAATATTTTTCTGACTGTACCTGCAAGCTGAATGGGCATCTAGTCACCAAAAATTTTCTGTTTGGGAAAATGAACAGAACACGATATCTTCCTCCTACAACATCGGTTTTTCGAACCGTTCATGGCACTGGAATCGTAACGATGAGACCTTTTGTAGGAATTTATAGGGTAAGTTCCATAGATCAAGAACCAAAGGTCATCGCTCACAAACAGATCACAAATCAGTACACCAGTATAATCACGTGGTTAAAACCCTCAAAGAGGGAAACAGTCTATGGCCTGAGCCAACGTGGCCACTTCAGGCAATTTATTAATATAAAAAGAAAAGTTACATATGTTTCTCTCATAAAATTTTACCGTACAAATGACCCTCCATGCTCTTTAAATAGAGATCATGGACCAATCAGGTGTTAAGCCACGGATCAAGTGTCGTTAATACTGAGGTGAGAGATAACCGTCGGATCACTACAAATCGTGACTGTCGGATTATAAGTTACAAATGTACATGGTAAAGAAACACACTTTACCTAAATCTACATTAGAATAAGTTATTCTTAACTATTTCCTATGTGTCAGACTATCCTAACATCCCCCCTTAAGAACAACTTCGGATAGGATTGAAGGATTTACGAAGGTGACACAAAAGGAGCCTATTTCCTATGTGTCGAAATATCCTAACATCCCCCCTTAAGAAAATATTGGGATAGGATTGAAGGATTTAAAAAAGTGACACAATAGGAGAAGGAAGGAGGCATTAGAGCCTATCCCCCTTAATGACAACTTTCCTGAACTCCAAGCATGGATTGAAGTTTCATAAACTTCACTTTTGTGAGAGCCTTTGTAAAGATATCGACTACTTGATCATTGGTTGGATAGTACTTCACTTCAATAACATGATCATGAATGAGCTTTCTGATGAAGTGTATGTGAAGTTCAATGTGTTTCATACGATGATGCTGAACTGTATCTTTGCATAGCTGAATGGCACTCTAATTATCACACCAAAGTGTAGTTTGATGCTGCTGATGAAGACCAAATTTAGACAGAATATGACGAAGCCACATGGCTTCCTTGCTGGCTTCAACTGCACCAAGATACTCTGCTTTTGCAGAAGAAAGAGAGATGACACTTTGTTTCTGACAAGACCAAGTAATAGGTATCGAACCAAGAGTGAATACATATCCTGTAGTAGACTTTCGATTATCAGGGTCACCAGCCCAATCAAAATTAGTGAAACCAATCAAAAATGGAGATTCTCCTGCACTTTCATGAATCGTGAACTGAACTGTACCTCGAATATATCGAAGTATTCTTTTAGCTACTTTCCAGTGACTTTCATGAGGTTGGTGCATAAACCGAGCGACAAGACCAATGGCAAAGGAAAGGTCAGGATGGGTATGGGTTAGATACATAAGTTTACCAACAAGTTGATGATATAAGGTAGCATCAACTTCAAGGGTAGTACAAGTGACTGAAAGCTTTCCTCCAGACTAAAAGGGAGAAGGGGCTGGCTTACAGTCTTCCATGTGAAAGTGGTGTAGAATATCACAGGCATACTTGGACTGAGAGAGGGTAATGCCTTCCTTGGATTGCAAGACTTGAAGACCAAGGAAATAATGCAAGTGTCCTAAGTATATCATTTAAAACTTATTTTTGAGGCTATACTTCACATGGTTTATATGTTTTGGATCACTACCAGTAAGGATAAGATCATCAACATAAATAAAAAGGATGATTAAGGACTTACCCACTTTCTTGTTGTAGATAGTGTTGTCAGAATGACACCTAGAAAAGCCATTATCTAATAGAAATCTATCCATTTTGGCATACCAAACCTAAGGAGCTTGTTTGAGACCATAGAGAGACTTCCTAAGGCAACAAACAAAGCTGGAGTCTTTTTGGATAAAGCTAGGGGGTTGTTCCATGTAGATTTATTCATGCAAATCTCCATGTAAGAAGGAAGATTTAACATCCATCTAATGGAATTATTTAAAGGAGGCAGCAAGGGAAAGAAAAGGACAAATAGAATTAATTTTGGCAACAAGGGAGAAGGTTTTAGTATAGTCAATGCCTTCAAATTGTGAAAATCCTTTAGCAACAAGATGAGATTTATGTCTATCCACTTTTCCATCTGGTCCAAACTTGGTTTTATAAACCCATCTACATCTGACAAGTTTTCTTCCTTTTGGAAGAGGAACAAGATCCCAAGTATCATTTGCCAATAAGGAACGATACTCTTCATTCATAGCTTCATCCCAATCTGGATGACCGGAGGCTTCTTCAAAGGTTTCTTGATCAATTTTTTTTGGAACTTGAGCTAATAAGGAAGAGGCTCTTTTGAATTGAGAATGTGTACGCCGTCGATCAGTAGGGTCACCTGCAAGAGAACCTTCTCCATCCTGAGTAGAGAGGACCCATCTTGGAAGCGGTGGAGTATAAAGAACAGTTTCAAGAGGTGGAGGAGGATTTTCATCCTCGCTGTCATCATCTGAACTAGAAGGAATTCTATTAAAAAGAGAAGAGAGATAGAGAGGTGGCACATATGCCGATTCAGGCTCACAGGCCAAAGGTGGCACACTTGCCAAACTAGGCTTCCAGGCCAATACATTTTCATCAAATTTTACATCTCTTCTAATGATTATATTTTTCGATTTTGGTTGAAGAAGTCTATATCCTTTGACATCTTCAGCATATCCAACAAAAACACATTTTTTACTTTTAGGTTCTAAGGATTTATGTTTCACATTTGGAATATGGGCCCAAGCATCACTTCCAAAAACACGAAAGTGACTTACATATGGTTTGATTGAGCTCCAAGCTTCTTCTGGAGTTATATTCTTTAAAACCTTAGCAGGAGTGTGATTTACTGTGTAATTTGCAAATTTAATGGCTTCTGCCCAAAAATTGAGGCCAAGTCCTTTAGATTGAAGCATACAATTAGCCATTTCTTTTAAGGTGTGATTCTTCCTTTTAGCTACACCATTTTTTTTTGGAGTGTATGGAACAATATGTTGCAATTGAACGCCATGCTCAGTGCAGAAGTTGATAAATTTGTTGTTAAAATATTATCTGCCATTGTCTGATCTTAACTTAAGAATTTGATGTCCAGATTTTTTCTCAACAAAGGCCTTAAAGGCCAAGAACATGTTAAAAAATTCACTCTTTAGTTTTAAGAAATATACCCAAGTGCGTCTGGAAAAATCATCAATGAAAGTTAAGAAGTACTTGCAACCAGAGAAAGAAACAACAAGAATTGGACCACATAAATCACTATGCACAAGTTGCAAAGGGGCTGAAGCGGGCCAAGAGGCCCGTTTGTCAAAACTATCCCGATGATGTTTTTTGAATACACATCCGGAGAAAACACCATCTCGGCAAGATACCATAGGGTGGCTTGTCACCATTTTTTCCTGACATAGAGTTTGAAGAGAGCAATAGTTTAAGTGACCAAATCGCTCATGCCAAATTTTTCTCACATCATCATTATGAGCAACAAAAACGGAGGGAAGAGAGGATGACCCAAAGTTGTCAAACTTATACAACCTTGTGGAATCATGAACAATGCTAGTAGCTAGAATATGTTTAGGATCTTTGAGGTCCTTGATTACAAAATCATGAGGTGAGAATTCTACTATTTTCCCCTTCACCTGAATGAGTCATCTGATAAACAGATAGAAGGTTTCATGACAAGGTAGGAACACATAGTAAATAATCAAACTGACCATATCTAGATGAATGGTTCCAGATCCTACAACACTAAGAGATCTATCATCACCAACATAAATATGTTTGGTGTTACAATCATTTAAAGAAGAAAAAATGGATTTTTTTTAGCCATGTGGTAATAAGCTCCGTAATCAATGAGCCACTCATGAGAAGGAGAAGAAGAAGATACATTTAATGCATAACCAGATCTTGATGCTTGAAAACCACAAGTAGAAAGAGCCATGCCTGAAGTTGAAGGTGAAGAGTGCTCCAAATTGATGTTGTGCTTCTTCATTGATTCTTCTAAGGATTCCATATTCTTAAAACATTTGGAATCTATATGGCCATCTCGATTGCAAAATTTACAATGTCTATCTGTCTTCTTCCCTTTGTTTTGATTTTCCTTATTATTTTGGTGATTTGATTTTTCAGTTTGTGGCTGAAATTTCTTAGGGCCCTTGTTTGGTTTACGACCATATTTTTTAGGATACTTCTTCTTAGTATTATTTTGATATGGTTGTTGTTGGGATGCTAAGGCTTTCTTAGAAGTGTTTCCAGTAGTGATAAGACCAAGGTGTAAAAGTTTTTCTTTTTCTCTTATCAAAGAATCACAAAAGGCATCAAAAGAGGGATTCTCGTAGGTGGTTCCTGAAGAAATGGTGGCTTCTTTGGTGGAATGGAAGGTGGAAATAAAACGAGAGTATGTAGGGCCAAGCTTAGCAATAATGCAATAGATGAGGCTACCATTGTCCTTTTTGATCTTACAACCTTCTAAAAGAATTCTGAGGGTCTTAAATTTGGACAAAAAATCTTCAATGCAAGAGAAATTATTGGGGTCCAAAGTAAGCAACTCATTTTCAAGTTGGTGGGCCCTGTTTTTATTTTGAATGCCAAAAATAGTTTTTAGCTTTTCTAGGGCGTCATCAGGGTTATCAATGTCAAGGATATGAAATCGAAGATCTTGAGCAATGGACATTCCTATCAACCCTCGTGCTTGATATTGTTTATTTTCCTATTTAGAAACTTTATCATCATTAGAAGGTTTAGTTTCTTGTCCTGTATCTATTCTATAAATCCCTTTACTTCTAAGTATATCTACTATGTGAGGTAGCCATTGGAAATAATTGGCGCTGTTAAGAATAATGGAGCATGCACTTTCCATTTAAAAAAAGAAAAAATTAAGCAGAGAAAAGATGAAAATAACTACTCTAATGGAAATATCTTGAAAAAATAGGCCGTTTAAAAAATAACAGTTTGAAAAATGGCTTCCGGATGAAGAAGTTATGGATTTTGAAAAATCTGAGTTGTAGATGTTGAATAATTACGGGAATGGGATGAAGTGCGGCTTTAAAAAAAAAAATTACGCCCCTTTTAACAAAAACTTTTAACAAAAGAAGCTTGAGAAGGAGACTTGAACCCAAGACCTTTATTCTCATAAACTAACCCCTCACTAAGTGAGATTGTGAAAGTATCAGGTTATTGTATGAAAGGAGAAAACAATTTATTTTTTTTCTTAACTCTTCGGTGTGCATGCCTTTTCTATTCGAAATACTGAGAGGGGGGGTGAATCAATATTCCTTTCAATTAGAGAGTTAGTTAATTTTCAATTATTATCAGTGTACAATTGTGCCTTTGTACAATGATCATAGTAAACAAAAGGAACACAAATGCACATAGTTTTTAAGGCGGAAACCCACTCCGGGACAAAAACCACCTAATGATTTTCTAATACCACCCGACATTGCCTCTTCAACTCTTGGCAGATAGACACTAGTACAATTTTTACAATAATGTATTTACAATGACTTAGTACAATGGTACCTTTACAATGATTATATGCAGTGCTGCCCACTTGAAGACTTCATGTGATAAACTACTTGCTGCTGTTATGCACCTTGGTTGCTGCTCTTGTCATGCTACACTTTGCCGCACCTTTCTTTGCTTTGCTGACCTAGAAAGTATGTTCCTTTATAGCCCTTGAAAACACATGATCTAGATTTTTCTTTCCTTCTAGGAGCTCGATATTTAATCTAGTGTATCTCTGTTATTTCAGATCTCCAATATCTAAATTTTGGTCCTGTAGTAGTCCACTGATTCATCTTTACAATGCCACAGGTCTGACCCAATTTCGATTCTTCAAGAGAGAGTTATAGCCAATCTCTCACAATGCCCTAATTATGGAATGTTTCAGCAGAGCGAACTTGTAAGGTGTGCCACATGTCACTCTTTCTTCATTCGGCTCTAAAATTCATATAGAAAAACTAAATTCTATGCACTATCTTTGAATTTCTATGGAGTTCCAATCCGATACTCAGAGAGAGAGTTATGATGATTTTACCAAGGTCACTTCTTTGAGAATAATTTCAGGAGCCTACAAAAACCCTGACTTCCACAGATCATATCTCTGAAAATATTGCGCACCTTGATCTGAAATTTTCACAGCAGCTTCCTTAGGATTTCCACTTTTTCTCATAAAAATTTCAGCTTCGGAACCTTCGTAGAACAAAAGTTAGATCGAAAATTCCACGATGACCTGTTTCAGATGGAAAAATCCCTTGCATAAGGAGAAAATGAGGATCACAATTTATATAAATGCTTAGGTTGAGAGGGGCTTCAACAAGTGAACATGAGAGGGATTTTAGGAGCTTAAAAAATATTAATTATGACTTTTCAATTACCCATGCCACAACCCTATGGGGTTTTAGCCCACTAACTGGGGGTATAAACTTCAAACATAAATATCTCTCAAACCGTGAAGAATTACGTGGCATGCCATACATCAACAGAAACATCTCGACAAGTAGAAACCATAAAAACCATTCTTGAACCAGAATATAGTAATTTGGTAGGTCAAAATTCCCATGCAATATTGGGTTAGCGCCTGGTGTTGCTTGGGTTGACATCAATGACAATCGCTAATCAAAAATCTCCCCCTTTAGCATTGATGGCAACACAAGTACTTCCCTTGTGATCATGACACATCTTCCTATGACATTCTCTCCCCCTATGAAATCAATGGAAAAGGGTAACTCCCCTTGAAACACAACCATCCTGCAGACCTGTACACACTTCCACTCCCCCTGGCACACAACCGTCCTGGAGACCTGTAATCTAGTGATAACTTGGGAGAATCCCAAGCTTCTGGTGAAGATATTCAAATTCTTCACGAGGTAAAGGTTTAGTGAAGATATTAGCAATTTGTTCTTTTGTACAAACATACTCAAGTTTGATATTCTTTTCAGCGACTTGTTCTCTAACAAAATGATATTTGATCGGAATGTGTTTTGTTTTTGAAAGCATGACAAGATTCTTAGAGATGCTGATGGCACTAGTGTTGCCACAGAATATGGGAATAGGTTCACTAAATTGTACTTGAATATCTTTCAAAGTTTGTTTCATCCAAAGGACTTGAGTACAACATGATGTTGCTGCATTGTATTTTGCTTCCATTGTAGATAACGAGATTGATGTTTGCTTTTTTCTCAACCATGATACGAGACTACCACCTAGATAGAATGCTTCTCCACTAGTACTCTTACGATCATAAATGATTCTTGCCCAATCTACATCTTTAAAGGCTTGAATAATGAGATTGTTACCCCTGGGATACCACAAGCCATATTATTTTGTGCCCTTTAGACATCAAAGAATTATTTTGATGAAAATAATATGTGATTCTTTTGGTGCTGCTTGGAATCTTGCTACTTGTCCAAATTCTTGCATAACATCTGGCCGAGAGGCTGCTACATATATAATACTACCAATCGTAGATCTATACAACCTCTGATCTACATCCTTAGATGAGTCATCTATGCTCAGTTACCATTGGAGTAAGGACAGGTTTGCAATCTTCTATTTTGAATTTTTTGAACATTTCATTGATGTACTTGGCTTGACATATAAATATTCCTTTCTCCTGCTAAGATATTTGAAGCCCTAAGAAGTATGTCAGCTCACCAAGTAAAAACATGTCGAGCTCACTTTGCATCTTTGTAGAAAATTTATTACTTTGTCGATCATCATTGTTACCAAATATTATATCATCCACATATACCTCAACGATTGTTAAATTATCTTTATCTATTTGTACATAAATATTTCTATCAACAGTACCTTTCTTGAACCTTTGTTGACGTAGATATCCACCAAGATGAGCATACCATGCTCTGGGAGCCTACTTGAGACCATATAGAGCCTTATTTAACCTGGAAACATAGTCTTCTTTTTCTAATATTAGAAAACCTTTAGGTTGTTCGATGTAAACTTCTTCTTCTAATTATCCATTTACACATGCTGACTTAACATCCATTTTCCAGACTTTGATTTTTCTTGAACATGCACAGGCAAGAAACATTCAGATGGCTTCCATTCTGGCAATTGGTGAAAATTTTTTGTCGAAATCAATTCCTTCCACTTGTGCATAGCCTTTTCAAACCAATCTTTCTTTGTTTCTGGTAACCTGCCCATCTTCGTTCAATTTTTTCCTGAACACCCATTTAGTCTCAATGATATTTTTATCTTTTGGTCATGGAACTAATTCCTAGGTGTTATTCTTCTCAATTTGATCTAATTCTTCATTCATAGCTGCTACCCAATGTTCATTCTGGCTGGCTTCCTCAAAACTACTAGGCTCAAAGGTTGCTAGAAAAGCAATGTGAGCTTGTTGTAATGAATGAAGCTGTCTCCCTTCATTTATGTCACCAATGATTTGATTTTATGGATGGTTCTTTTGAATCCATTCTTTTGTTTTCCTTGGAGGAGTTTCTTGTTGTTGTTATGGTATATCTTGATGATCATTGTTTCCTTCTTCCTCGTTGATAGTTGATTCTTATTCTACAATTTTATCTGTGTCTTTTTCAGCCTCTGTCTCAAGTTTCAAAGATTCTAAATACTCATCATTATTTGCTACAACACCATCTTCGTCAAATGTAACATTTATGCTCTCTACTATCTATTTTCATCTTAGACTATAACATTTATAGGCCTTTCTTTTGCGTGAGTAACCAACAAAGATACCTTCATCAACACGTGATTCAAACTTTCCCAAATTTTGATCTTCTATTTTGATATAACATTTAATTCCGAAGATTCTGAAATATTTTACATTAGCTGGTTTTCCTTTCCATAATTGATATGGAGTCTTATTGCAATTATTTCTAAGAAGACTTCGGTTGATAATGAAGACTACCGTATCAATTTCTTGAACCGAGAATTTTTCATCCAATTTTGAGTCCTTCAACATTGTTCTACCCATTTCTTGTATGGTTATGTTCTTTCTTTCAGCAACTCCATTTTGCTAAGGTGTTCGTGCTGTTAAAAATTGTCTTTTTATTCCATTTTCGTCACAGTATTGCTGAAATAATTTGTAAGTGAATTCTCCACCACTATCTGATCTTAGACACTTTATTTTCAAATCAGTTTCATTTTCAACCAACTCCTTGTAGATCTTAAAGCACTCAAATTCTTCAAATTTTTTCTTTATGAAACTGACGGCTATCATCCTAGTATACTCATCTATCATTAACATGAAATATAATTCTCCATCTAAGTCTTTTTTTCTCACAGGACGACATAGATCAGTATTTATCAATTCCAATGGATGTGATGCAAAGTGTTATTTTGTTTTAAATTGGAATTTTGTTTCCTTGCCATGCCGACAAGCCTCACATAGTGTGTTGGAAGGTTTTGAGATTTTCGGCATTTCTCGTACTGCTTCCATTTTTCTTATGCTGACAATATTGTCAAAGTTTATGTGACCCATTTGTTTGTGCCATAACAAAATTTCATCTTCTTTAGTTAGTAGACATGCTTTAGTTGCTTCATCTAGAACATATATGTCATTTGGAGCTCGACTTGCTGTAGCCACAATTTTACCATACATGCCTTTCCTAATTTCACATTTTGTGGGGTTGAATAGCATTGTGTGTCCTTGATCACACATTTTTCCAACACTGAGAAGAGTTTGATTCATGTTTTCAACCAATAGAACATTCTTGGCTATAACATCTTTGCTTCCGAGAGTGACGGTACCTGATCCTATAACATTTGAAGATCCATCAATTCCAAAGGATACGGTTCCATCCTTCTTCTCTTTCATATATAAAAATTTCCTTCTATCTCCAGTCATATGTGTTGAGCAACTGCTGTCAACATACCACACATATTTGTTGTTTTGATCCTTGAGAGGGAGAGCACAATTATCAATCTTCTTCTTCTTCCATGTTCATTCATTTTGTGGCTTCGAATATTCTTCTAGAGGATTTTCAAGTCTACAGTCTCTGTCTATGTGTCCAAAGTTCTAATATTTGTAACATTCCATATTATTTCTTAAATATTCAAATCTATTGATGTTTCATTGAGCCCTGAGAGGTTCATATTTGAAGGATCTCCTGGAATTGAATTGGTTCCTAGGGTACGTGTGACATTCTATAGCTTTATGACCAAATTTTCCACATGAATAAAAATAGCCATAAAAAATATGCTGGTACCTGGATGGAAATCTTCGTTGAGGAATCGTCTTCCAAGGATGTTCTTGTGAATCTTGTCGAATGAACTCTACATGTATGTTAGATCTTATAGGTTCTTTGTATTCTATTGTAGGAGGTCCTGCTTTTTCTTCTTTGTAACCGAGGCCAATTTTTTCATTGTAAGATCGTTGATTTTTGATGAGTTCTTCCAATTCCCTTGAGCTGTTGGTATAGTTTTGGACAGTTTTTCCCTTCTTCACTTCCTTACACAGCGAGACTACTTCGACTTCTAATGCTTCCATTTCTTGGTTTCTTTCTTCCAACTTCTTTTGAAGTGAATCTTCAATATATTTTTGTTCTTCAACTTCAATTTTGAGACCTTGACCTTGTTCTTAATGAGTATTGGAACGGATATTCTCAGCATTGAGCTCTTTTATCATCTTGATTTCCTTCTCATAAAATTCTTCTATGGTCAACCCTTCTTCTTCATTGTTTGATACTTCTTGTCTATTGTGCTTGGCCATAAACAATACTTTCTCATTGGCTTCTTCTTCACTATCACTTTCTTCATCGAATGACGAGCTATCTTGTTTAGAGAGAAAGTTCCTATTGGACCCTTTATTTTTGCCTTGCTTGTTGAATTTCTTAAAGCCTTTCTTTCCTTTTGAGTTTCCATCATTTTTGTTTGGACATTTTGCTGCAAAATGCCCAACCTCACCACAACTGAAACATATCAATGGAAGTTTACCTTTGAATTTTCCATTACCATTTTTTAGTTTTCTCATAAAGTAAGCATATTCTTCATCTGAAAGACCTTTTCCATCATCTCCCTTTTCTTCACACTTGCAGGTGCATGTCATTTCAATTGAAGGTTGTTTGTCCTTATTGGTTTTCTTAGATGCAACGAACGCAATTTCTATATTTGAAGTACCCTCTTCTTCATCAAGTCTCATTTAATATGCTATGAGAACTCCATGTAATTCCTCTTTGCTGAGTTTTTCCAGATTTGCACTGTATTCTAAGACTGATACCTTTGGGTTGAATCTCCTTGGTAACGTTCTAAGAATGTTCAGTATAATAGTCTTCTCGTCAACTAGCTATTGCAATCCTTCTAAAGTATTGGTTATTTCATCAACATATTGGAAGTATGCAAAAATGTTGCAATCTTCTTTCATTCTGAGTTGCTCAAATTTTTCTCTATAGATTTGAAGCTTTGCTTCTTTGACATTTGAGTCACCTGCATATATATTCTCAAGCTTGTCCCATACATTTTTGGTGGCTTTACAACCAAACACCTTATGATAAGTAGATTCAATAAGTCCATTGATAATAATATTCTTTTATTTTGCATCATTTACCAAATTCTTCTTCCCTTGTTCATCTATGGTTGATGTAAATCCATTTTGAATAGTGTCCCATACTTCGAAACCTTGTGCCAAGAGATAGACCTCCATTCTTCCTTTCCAAAGTGCATAATCATTTTCATTGAATAGAGGTACACCATTCTTGGTATGCTCCATGACCTCCTTCCAGCTGTTAAACTGCTATTGAAGGAACCAAGCTCTGATACCAATTTTTTGAAATACTAAGAACGGGGGGGGGGGGGGGTGGATCAATATTCTTTTCAATTAGAGCATTATTTAATCTTCAATTATTATCAATGTTTGTACAATGATAGCAGTAAACAAAAGGAACACAAATGCACACAGTTTTTAAGGTGGAAACCCACTTCGGGAGAAAAACCACCTAATGCTTTTCTAATACCACCTAACACTGCCTCTTCAACTCTTGGAAAATAGACACTATTAAAATTTTTACAATAATGTATTTACAATGACTTAGCACAATGGTACCTTTAAAATGATTATATACAGTGCTGCCCACTTGAAGACTTCATGTGATGAAATTCTTGCTGCTTTTATGCACCTTGGTTGCTAATTTTCTCATGCTACCCTCTGCTGCACCTTCCTTTGCTTTGCTACCCTAGAAATTCTGGTCCTTTACAACCCTTGACAACACATGATCTAGCTTTTTCTTGCCTTCTAGGAGCTTGATATTCAATCTAATGTATCTCTGCTATTTAAGATCCCAAATATCTGATTTTTGGTCCTATAGTAGTCCTCTGGGTCTTCTTTCCAATGCCACAAGTTTGACCTAGTTTCAATTCTTCAAGGGAGATTTATACCCAATCTCTCACAATGCCCTAATTATGGACTATTTCAGTAGAGCTAAATTGTACAGCATGTCACGTGTCATTGTTTCTTCATTAAGCTGTAAAATTGATAGAGAAAAAACTACAGTCTATTCACTATCTTCAAATTTTCACGAAATTCCAATCCGATACTTAGAGAGAGAGTTATGATGATTTTACCAAGGTCACTTCTTTGAGATGAATTTCAGGAGCCTACAAAAACCCTGACTTCCATAGTTCATATCTATGAAAATATAGCACACCTTGATCTGAAATTTTCACAGAAGCTTCCTCAGGATTTCTGCTTCGCCTCAGAAACATTTCAGCTTCAGAACCTTCGTAGAAAAAAAAATTAGAGCGAAAATTCCACGATGACCTGTTTCAGATGGCGAAATCCCTTGCATAAGGAGGAAATGAGGATCACAATTTATATAAATTCTTAAGTTGAGAGGGGCTTCAACAAGTGAACGTGGGAGGGATTTTAGGAGCTTAAAAAATTTTAATTATGACTTTTCAATGACCCATGCCACAACCCTATGGGTTTTTAGCCCACTAACTGGGGGTATAAACTTCAAACATGAATATCTCTCAAACCGTGAAGAATTACATGGCATGCCATATATCAACGGAAACATATCGACAAGTAGAAACCATCAAAAGCATTCTTGAACTAGAATATAGTAATTTGGTAGGTCAAAATTCCCATGCAATATTGGGTGAGCCCCTGTTGCTGCTTGGGTTGACATCAATGACAACCGCTGATCAACATTTTCCTGCACAAAAAAATGAAATACAAAGCCTTACGGTAGAATGTTAGATTTTCGATTAGCCTTACCGGAAACTATTTCTTTTTTAACTATTTATGATTTCCCAAGATCGCACAAAGACGTGGGGAAAAAGCATACGTAGCAAAAAAAATCCCTTTTTCCTGCTTCTGATTTGCTGAGATCGCACACAGTACACAATACAGAGAATACATAGAGAAGAGGGTATAGATCCAACAAATAAATAAAACCTCAAAACCGAAAATAAAAAGAGGGAACTGAAATAAGAAGAACTATAAACAAATATAACTGCAAAATAGATGCTTTATACCTCTAGATCTAAACTGTCATAACTTGGGCAGCCAGAAACCTTTTCGCATGGAACGAAAGGCGTTCCTCACTGTAATAGACACTCTAGACACAACCAATCAATTCTCCAAGCCCAAAAATGTTCAGAAATAGCAGATCCAAAAAATGGCATTCACATGCAGTCAAACCGGCTTCAAATTTTGATCAAAAACGGACGCGGCCCTCAAAATAGCTCTGATACCATGTAGGAATTTACAGGGTAAGTTACGTAGATCAAGAACCAAAGGTCACCGCACACAAATAGATCAAAAATCAGTACACTAGTATAATCACGTTGTTAAAACCCTTAAAGAGGGAAACAGTCCATGACCTGAGCCAACGCGGCCACTTCAGGAAATTTATTAATATAAAAAGAAAAGTTACATATGTTTCTCTCATAAACGGTTACTGTAAAAATGACCCTCCATTCTCTTTAAATAGAGATCATGGACCAATCGGGTGTGAAGCCACAAATCAAGTGTCATTAATACCGAGGTGAGAGATAACCGTCGAATCACTATAAATCGTGACCGTTAGATTATAAGTTACAAATGTACATGGTAAAGAAACACACTTTACCTAACTCTACACTAGACTAAGTTATTCTTAACTATTTCCTATGTGTTGGAATATCCTAACACATTTCCAGTCGCTCAGGTTCGGACTTGTTTCGAGCAGTTTCATTTTTGAGCATATGACTTGATATCCTGATAAAAAATCTACACACATGCGCCAAGTCCCATCTTTTTTTGGTATCAATACTATGGGTGAATCACATGGCAAGGTTCTTGGCCTTATGATTCCTTTATCCAACATCTCTTTGATTTTCCTCTTTATTTCAACATTATCCATTATTGATTTGCGATACATACCGATGTTTGGAAGGGGAAAACCTTGTTTCAACTGAATCTCATGTTGAATTTCTCTTTTTGGAGGCAATCTTGTTGGCTCCTGAAACATCTCATGATGCGCATTAACCACATCATATAAATTTTATTTTGACTTAGGATCACATCCTTTAAATGATTCATGATTAATATCAGCTTTAGGCTTAATCATAAGAAGAACAAAATTCTTACTTGAATTTACCGGCCTCTTTACCTATCCAACATTTACCATAGCAATGTTTGTCTTCTTGCGATGTGCTCTAATAATGAACTCCTTTCCATCTTTGAATAAATGACACTTTTTCTCATAGAGATGAAAGATCTCTTTCATGTCATACAAGTAAGGACTCCATAATACAATACCATTTATGTCAAGTGAAACCACATCTAATTCAACTTTGTCAACAAAATTTGCAGTGATTTCAAACTGCAATATGCATTTCTTTGAAACCTGTAGATTTGCATCCTTACAAATCCAACCCAATGGATACGGTTTTGAATGTGGTATGGTCTCAAGGTTAGGTTTCTTGACCAAATATTCAGAGATTAAGTTTTCTTGTGACCCACTGTCAAACAATGTGTCAGTCTTGGTATGCTTGGATATGACCCTCACATGAAATAGTTCTATTCTTTCTTCTTCATTTGGAGTGTTTATGTGACAGTTTGATGTAATGGTACTGGGTTTAGTTTCAATTTGTTTTCCCTTCATTTTCTTCAATCCCATGGCCTTAATATTAGATTCATCACCTAAATCAAATCCTAAATCATGTTGAGCTGTAGCAGCAGTTTTCTATTTCCCTTTGTTATTGGGTTTCTTTGGCCTCAATTCAAGATGTAATTTCCAACAATGAGTTTCATCATGGCCTTCTTTTGAACAATTTTTATAAACCAATTTTTCTCCCTCTTTATTAACAGATGCATTATTTTTTTTTACATTTTGAGGTATTTTCCTTGGCTTTACATTTAAAAGGTTTCTTCCTACCCTCTCCAGAAATGTTTTTCCCTCTAGTTTCTAGATGTGTGGCCTGAACACATACTTCATCTAGACTGGTGGTGTTAAAAATGAGAATAGTATGTTTTAGGTAGCTATGTAAGCCTCATATTTACTTGAGCAAAGTATCTTGGCTCTGAAAATCCACGCCTAATAAGAGAGCTCTTGTCCTAAATTCTTGGGTGTATTCTTGCACATTTTGTCCCTTCAATTGCCTAAAGTTTTTCTAGTTCATGATGGATTTTTTCATATGAGCTAATGGATAAAAATGTTGTTTAATAGTAGTAATGAAATATGACCATGATAGAATAATCTTACCATGTTTCTTGATTTCGTCTTTTGTCTTGGCTTCCCACAAAACAAGTGATGCACCTTCCATTCTCAATGAAGCTAATTGTATTTTTGTATCATCATCTTAAAGGTTCTGTATTCTCAAATAGACCTCCAATTGTCTAATCCAATTATCAAGCTTTTCTACATTGACTTCACCAATAAAAATAGGCAATTCAAACTTCACATCAAGTTTAAAAAAGGATTTTTACCAGTGTTCTTTGACTTGTGTGGCTGATGTACTGAAGAAGAAGAATAGGATGATGATGATGAGGGTGAGGATGATGGCTCTCCATTGCCTCCATTTACTCCATTTCCCTTATTTGACTTATCTTCATCACGGTGACCTTCTGAATATCCTTGTACTTCCTTGTGAAGTTTAGATCCTTCTCCTTCTAGTCTCTCATTCCTTTCTAGATAAAGGATTTTAACCATCTCAGTCATGTCAAGAAATACTTTCTTGAACACTCTTTCTTCCTCTTTGGGATCAACTTCTTCATGGATTTCTCCTTCTTCTTGAGGCATGCTTAATGTATATTCTGCTTCTTTAGGAGGTGAAATAGGTGGTGGATATTGTGGAAATATTACTTTCCTTTGATTTGGCTCCTTTTGAGACCCTTCTTCTTCCACCAATTTGCCTTCTCCTCTTTTGAGCTTGAGCCTAGTAAGCATCTAAAAATTGCAAACAGTGAAACAATTATTTTCACTAAACAACCCCAGAGAATAACATCTAGCTCTAATACCAATTTGATCTAAAATTTCTATATTAGTTTTTCTGTGCTAAGTATCTTTTTAGTTTATAAACATGTGCATAATTAGTTCCTTAGTTTGCATAGGGATTGAGGTGTTTTTCCATAGATTGTAGATGAATTTTAGTGAATTAGAAGCATAAAAAAATATTAAATAACATTGAAAAATAGTGTAAAATAGAGAAATAAGCCACCACATGAAATTTACACAACATGCATGATGAAGAAAATTTCCCCTCCAGGGCTACATTTGCTGGTCCAGCTCCCAATGGCATGTCCATATTTCATTATGCTCAAAAATTTTCTATTACATTTAGTTACTGTGCTCTAATGGGTTTTTTCTCTGCACCAATGGCTCCAGAATGCTCCAATTATTAAAAAAGGACTCTTCATTCACTTAGAATGGTCGAAAATTGGGCCTCTTACACTTTTTCCTAGTTTCACCCAGAAAATCTCCACTAAAAGTGGAGAACTCCACTTAACTGGAGATAAAATAACATATCCCGCCATTTTTTAGGCCACATGTGCACCCCAAACCTACGGCATCACCGTAACGGTCAGAGAAACTCCGGATTAACTGTGGTTGATCTGCGTTGAACTCTAGTTTGAAGGGTTGTTAGCGCTGACAGCACATAAGTTGTTACAGTTTAAATGTTTGAATGTGAAAAGCACACTGGAACATTTGGGGTTAACTCTTATTGCGACGATTGTTAACGTTTATGTTTAACGCCATGTGACATACCACACGAGGACCACTGACGGTCCCCAACCCCCAAACACATTTGTAACAAAAATTAAATACAATTCGCTCCCTTAGGGGTTAAGTCACAATGTGAAACTCGGGTGGTAAGAATGGTGTGTGCGCGGCGGGAGGTCTAGGGGTCGATTCCTTCAGCCTCCAACAAAATTTTATAGTGCAGTCTCAGGGACACGTGGCGGCCTCAAGGCCAGCCATGTGGCACCCTCTAATTGGCCCTCCCTAAATCTATGCCAAATGAAAAATAAACACTTTTCATTCATTTATTGGTTCTGAGGAAGGAATATTTCTCAAAATATTCCCTTTTCTAACTGTACATCCACCAATTTTCTGACTGTGCATGAAATATTCCAAATTTTTCTGCAATAAATTGGAATATTAAAGTTTTTTCGAGGAGGAGAATAAATGGGAAGGGAGACCCATGAATAATGAAAAGCATAATAAAATCCCTCATATTATGAGAAGGGGTAATTTTTTAGTTTGATTTCACACCTCCATGGGTGAAAAGGGGCTTTTTTGCAAAGTGGCTAGGTCAAGTTGACCAAAGTCAAACTGCGCAGGCTATGAGGTGGAAAGCACATTGTGGTACAATGCAATAGAGAAGGAGGGAAGATTCCTTGAGAAGGAAAACCCTAATGAGTGGGGCCCATGGAGAGGGAGTTCACAATTTGTATAAGAGGAGGGCAAGACAACCATTTTTGCTCATGAAATGGATTATTGATTTCGTTGTCTTGAGAGACAAGGAGCATACTCCTAATGTTTAGAAAGGTTGCTAGGGGAATTCCTATTTAGGGTTCCTTTCTCCTCATGAGAGACCTCTTGAGGAATTGATCTTCATTTTTATCCACATCTTGGCTCAAGGCCAAAGCATTCTCTTCCATCATAGCGTTATTCTTGTAGCAAGAAGACATTGTGTTGTTGGGGTTGCAGTGGAGGCTTCCACCACATCACTCAGGGACTTGATTTGTAGAGAAAGGAGTCTCCATTTAGTGAAGATATCATTGAGGAGTGTTATTGAGCTTATTTGAAGATTTTGGTAGCAGGCCAAGCTTTCTCCCATCTTCATCAACGCAGTCCCTTCCATAGACTACGTTATTTTAGAGTGAGTCTGTAGTGGGGGTTTGCACCATCACATTGGAGGGAGAGATTTCCAGTGTCAGGATCAGCCTTGCACTCTGGAAACACTTTGGAGAAGATTGATTCATATTGTAGAACAGATTCTACCATCTCCTTCTATTTTTATTATGAGTTGCTGCTGCTACCCAGAAACTCCGGCATTTTGGTATTTTCCCATTCTATGCATCTAGTGTAGCCAATCATCTTGAGGATTGTTGTATCATCATTGTATTATTTTTTTTAGGGGTTTAGAGAACACTCCCCCTCATTTCTTGAGCTATATTGTAATATCATCAGATTTCACACTTGTATGTAGTAGTGTCTGCATAAGACCGCGCAGTCATAGCTAGGGCAGTTTATGCAGCAGTGTATTTCATGCTTTCATGTACTTGTTCTTTGAGGTTGATCATTCCCTCTCTTGAGTGCTCTTTCCCTCAAGATATTGTACACTTATTTTGCTGCTATGAGCTAATACAATGGCTATGAGTTCTTCTATCATTTTCTGAGATTGAAGCAAGTTTACTCTTCATGTATTTGTTTGCATATCGCTGTAGCTCACTTTTGAGCGAGATTCTTCAAGAAGCTCTATAGACAGAGTCTGAAAAGGGCCAAATAGCCTCCGAATCTCACACTTCCTTGAGAAGGTGACATATCCGATAAATGCCCCTTCAATCAATCTCTACAATAGATTGATGATTGCTGACATTCCTGAAAAAGGAACATTACAGTGCATCCCACTCAAACTTGGTCAAACTGTCACAATTTTACCTGTTTGGAATTTCTATCAAAACAAGATATCTCCCTCATATGACATCAATTTTCCAAACCGTTCATAGTGCTGGAATCAAGAATATGATACCTACGCAACCATCCTAGTTTCAAACCAATCCTGTAAATTTAAATTTTGAGCAAAATTTATGAACTCCTGATCAAGCACTCAACTATATGTCTCACACTGTCCTTGACAAAAACTAACCAATAATTAGCCAATTTCAGCCCTCTCAATAGCCTGCCTTGCTCACACAATTCATAAGGAATGAAATCCCTAAACAATAGGAATTTTTTCCTTCCTTAACTGTGCAAGTATGGAAATCCAATGGGTGTTTGGGTGCATGGGTGCAACCCAATAATCCTAAAACTAATATTCAACATCAGTTTCACCTATATCTCAAGTAGGTCTCCACTGGAACTAACATGCATGCAACTAATAATATTAAATCCTCAGTTGCATGTGAAATCACGGATTTTGAATTAAATAATATTTAATTCACTTGATCTCTCACCAGTGTATCAAACAATCAAAACTAGAACAACTTACTTTAACTTACTTAACTGAGTTAAAATGATCACAACCTACATTAAATAATGCACCACTACACATCGAACTGTGTTACAATTATAATTAATCTGCATGCCTCACCAACTACCCTCAACTCAGAATTCATGAGTTAACTGAGTTGATCACACTCAATTAACTATTACAAGTTATTTTGAGATTAGATTACATTTGATTGTCCATCTTAATTAATGGATAAATAAAATATACATGCACCAAATTTAGCCCACACCAGTGTAGATGTTGCTAAGACTTGTGGTCCTACACCAGCGTAGATGTTGCTAAGACCTATGGTACCACACTGGTGTAGGTGTTGCAATTTTTTGTTGGAATTCAACATATGTGTCATGTCAAAAATCACTACAACTACAGTACCACTTTCTACCACTGCATCATTGAAAACAATTTCTATGGTTCCCACAAATGATGCAATGCCCACACGTGCAGTGAAAATTGCAGTTGCTAGAACAATGCAAGGTTTAACTATATTCTTTGATATCGACTATATTCTATCAAATATATGAAAGGTTTAGTTGATATCCTCTTATTCATATTTTTCCCTTTTTTGTCATTCATAAGTCAAATACTGGTCGAGAGAAGTATAATTGGGAGGTAGCAACTCAATTTTATAAAAATCCTCCTATTCAATAATAATATCTATTCTTCTAAATCAACTTCTCACAACTAAAAACTACTAAAGCACTGACGAGTTTAGTGTCTAATTTAGCCGATACCTCATCAACTGGCCTATCATCCTTGACTCCAACATCCTCACAATAATATCCATGTACCTCCATAAGTTTTTCAAGGTCAAATTTTGGTGCCTTCAAAATTTTAACTTTCCCGATGAATACATTTTGCAGAGAATAAGTTGAGGAAGTAGCTTTTTCAATCTCCTTCCCAATCACCTCTGGAATAAAAATTTCCACTAGCTCTTTCATATCACATGAATCAGATTCACGTACCATGATCTCTCTCATTTTCCTAGAAATATGTCTTATTTGACTTTTTTTCGAATAACATGTTCGCTTGACTTGATTGGGCCTCCTCTTTGTGAATCCAATGTAGAACATACACAAACCATAGTTATCTTTTTTCTTAACATCCATGTGATCTTAAATCAAATTCTATCACTTACGAACCAAGGATATAATCTTATCAGTGGTGAAATCTATTCCCTAGAAATTAGTGAGGACATTCCTTCCCTGAACATCCTCTGCAAAAAGATTGATATTTTTGTAAGATTTATCTTCATCATTTTGAAGATTAGTTAGTGAAAGCTAAAACACAGAATTCTTAAGCCCTTCAGATGTAATATTAGTACCTTGATTCCGTGTAAGAAGGGTCTTTCCAAATTTCCTTGTGTTAAAAGTAGAAGGAGCCTTCACATCATACGAATCCTTCTTTGAGAAGGGGTCGACAACATTCTTCTTGTCTCCCTTCTTTCCCTTGGATATGCACTTGTTCTTCTCGACGGTCATTTTTATTTTAGAAGCAGCTCACAGAACAGTCAAACCCTCCCAAATCGATCTCCACCATGCTCAAGGGTCAAATACTGATAAAACTAAAGGTGGATTTTTAAGGAAGGAAGAAATGATGAAGCGTCTGCTTGGGATTTGGAGGTAAAACTTACATCTTTAAATTTGAACGAGATTGTTGTTTGGTAATATCTTCACTAAAATCATTCTTTAACAATTTTCTATAAATTCATTATTAAGAGGGTTATTTACTTGTTAGGGCTAGAAATTCATGCCACTTTCCATAAAAATTCATCATAATTCATAATTCTTTACAGATCTTCATTTTGAAACTCCACTAATTATTACTTTTTTTTCTTTATTATTCATGCTATTACATCTGAAGATCGGTGCAATCATTCAAAAAATCCTTTTGATTTAAAAGTTTCAAGTTGGTACTAAGCAGGAGTAACCACCTATACTTCCAACACCTTGAAATTACACCTTGAGCAAACATTTGTGTGCACTGAATCAAATCTATCACAGGTTCCTAACATTGTTGAGAAGTGTGCTTGTGAGAAGCTATGGGTGGGTAAAATTCAAACATGCATTAGGGGAAATTTGAGGTCTAGGGCCTCCTAAGGAAATAATAAAATAATAGCTAAACCAATAAAATAATATTTATGAAATTTCAATTCACTTTTTGCACCACAATCCATGTAACCATAGTTAAATTCAATTCAAAAGTTGTACCAAAATAAAATTAATAAAAATATTGTATTGATGTGATGATAAATAAGAATGAGATTTTCAAGAAAAATTCATTATCATTGAACAACTAATGCATTTGTCCTTTTTACTTAAATAGCTTAAAATAAAATATAAATATAAATTTATAATTTCTTAATTATATTATATTCTATTATAATTACATAATACCATGGATCTATCATTTGGCTCACATGTAATGGGTTAATACTTGCTGATATTTCTATTATTATGTGTTGTGTAACCAGCTCCAAAAAGAGAAGAAAAGAAATATGAACGCCTTAGAAATAAGCCACTTCGAGGGGGCAACCTCCAATACATTACATAAATGAACAATTCTTGGATGATACAATTTACAAAACCTCCTTTCTATATATAGGAGTCCATGGGGCCATAATGTAATCCTAGTGGGCCACAATGTAATCCTAGCCGACCTAACAATAATAATTTAAGGCACAATAATAACAAAATGGGGGTTACAAGGGTACAATAATAACAATAAGGGGGTTACACTAACAAAAATAAGGGACTATACTAGTAATATAGGGACCTAACATGCCCCTCTCCTTCAAAGAAGTGTTGTCCTCAACGCTTGAGTAGCTCTGGGTGCTTCTGTATAAAATTCTCATCCTCCCATGTAGAATCTTCAGTGGGTAAGTTCTTCCACTTGATGAGATACTCTGAAATTGATCGATTCCGTAGTTGTCGAGTTCTTGTTTCCGTGACCGCTTGAGGTTCCAATATGATTTTTCCTTCCTCATCAAGTTCTGGAAATATTGTTTGAACTGGAAGATTTTCACCTATAACCTTCTTTAAGCATGAAACATGGAAAGCTGGATGTACTCGCGAAGAAGCAGGAAGCTCCAATTTGTATGCCATAGTACCAATCTTTTGCAACACCTTGTAAGGACCATAGTACTTTGGCGATAATTTATTATCCTTCTTAGCTTGCTTGAGGGACATTTGTTTATATGGTTGTAGCCGTAAAAATACCCAATCTCCTACATCAAAACTTCTCTCACTGCGATGTTGATCTGCCTGTTTTTTCATTCGATTTTGTGCCAAATTCAGGTTATCCTTTAAGAGTTGGAGAACTTCTTGCTGATGCTCGATGTGATCTTCCACTGCTTGAACCTTAGAATTTTCTCTTAAAGATGATGTGATGGATGGTGGATGATATCCATAAAGTGCCATAAATGGGGTCATTTTTGCTGCAGTATGGAAGGAAGTGTTATACACCATTCAGCAAGAGGTAACCACTTGACCCATTGTGTTTGTTTATCAGATACAAAACAACGAAGATATCCTTCCAAACATTTATTTACGATCTCGGTTTGACCATCAGATTGAGGATGATAAGATGAGCTATGAGCTAATTGAGTACCCAAACAAGAAAATAACTCCGTCCAAAAATTTCCAGTAAAAATGGGATCTCTGTCGCTCACAATAACCCTTGAGCTTCCATGTAGCTTTTGAATTCTGTCCATAAATGTAGTAGCAACTGTACTTGCTTTAAATGGATGAGATAATGCACAAAAGTGTGCATACTTGGTAAGTCTATCAACTACTACCATGATGACACTCTTTCCTTCGGACTTAGGTAAACCTGTGATAAAATCCATTGAAATCTCCTCCCAACGTTGACTTGGAATGGATAAAGGTTGTAGAAGTCACGGGGTCTTAATTGTCTCCACTTTATTCTGCTGGCAAACCAAACATTCCGCCACAAACTTTTGAATATCAGATTTAAGGCCATCCCAAAAAAAATCTTTCTTCACCCTTTGGTAAGTTTTTAAAAATCCTGAGTGTCCTCCTAAAGGAGAAGTGTGCAATTCCAGAAGAATCTTTTGTTTTAGTTGGGAATTCTTACAAAGATATAAACGATCTTTGTACCATAAGGAATCATTTTTCCAACTAAATGTATCAGATGTACTAGGATCTTGCTGCAACTTTTGAATGAGTGTCCATACATCTTTGTCCTTCTTCCATTCATCTCTTGCTTCGGTTATCCAGTCTGGTTGGATAATAGAAATGGCACAAAGCAATGCTTCCACCTCTTCATTCTTTCTTGAGAGTGCATCTGCAACAACATTAAGCTTTCCTTTTTGTAGATTATTTCAAAGTCATAACCCAACATCTTCGTGACCCATTTTTGCTGCTCTTCTGAAGATAGTCTTTGTTCCAAAAAGTGTTTAAGACTATCATGATCAGTTTTTACCTTGAAGTGTCTTCCCATTAGGTAAGTTCGCCATTTCTTTAGTGCATGCGGTATTGCTAACATTTCCTTCTCATAAATAGGTTTTTGTAAATACTTTCCTTTGATTGGACGACTTTCAAAAGCAATGGGTCTTCCTTCCTGCATTAAAACTGCACCAATTCCATTTTCTGAGGCATCACATTCCACAATAAAGGTTTTTGTGAAGTCTGGTGTAGCTAAGACCGGTGCTAGGCACATTGCCTCTTTAAGACGTTCAAAGGCCTTGGTTGCTTCAGGAGTCCATGAAAATGCATCTTTCTTCAATAATGTTGTTAGAGGTGCTGCTATTCTCCCATAATTCTTAACAAACTTGCGATAATACCTGTTAACTCGAGAAATCCTCACAACTGCTTTATGGTTGTGGGGACTTTCCTTTCCTTAATTGCTTTAATTTTGTTAGGGTCTACCTTAACACCCTCGTGAGATACAATATGACCCAGATTTTCCACCTCTTGTACTCCAAAGAAACATTTGGATGTTTTTGCATATAATTGTTTCTCCTGCAATAGTTTGAGCACCCTGTCAACATGTTGAACATGATCCTTCCAAGGCCTGTTGTAGATTAGTATATCATCAAAAAATACTAGCACAAATTTTCTAAGGAAGGGTTTGAAAATGGAATTCATCAACCCTTGAAATGTAGAAGGTGCATTGGTAAGGCCAAAGGCATGACCAAAAATTCATAATGACCTTCATGAGTTTGAAATGCTGTTTTTGGAATATCTTCGGTCTTCATTCTAATTTGATGATATCCTGAACGAAGATCCAACTTGGTAAAATAAATTGCTCCATGTAATTCATCCAATAATTCGTCAATCACAGGAATGGGAAATTTATCTTTAACGGTGAGCTTATTGAGCTCCCTATAATCTGGACACATTCGCCATGATCCATCCTTCTTGTGTACCAATACTACGGGAGCAGAGAAAGAACTTTGACTAGGTTGAATTATACCTGCCTCTAACATTTCCGCAATCATACGTTCAATTTCGCTCTTTTGGACGTAAGGATATCTATAAGGCCTGATGTTTGGAGGAACACTTCTTGGAATCAAATGAATAGCATGATCATGATCACGAATAGGTGGGAGTCCTTTGGGAGTTTCAAACACCTTGGAATGATTGTCCAAGACTTGTTGGAGATCTGCAGAAATATATGATTTTGATGTCGGAACTTCTAGAGAGCATAATTGTGCAATTACGCCTCGTTGTTCTTTCTTTAGAAGCTTTTTCATGAAATTATAGCTTATTATCCTTCCTGGCTTCCCTTCAGTACCCCGTAATTCGACTTCCTTTCCTTCTGAAAAAAATTTCAAGAAAAGTTCTTGAAAATTAAAAGCTACCATCCCCAAAGATTGTAACCATTGTACTCCTAGTACAACATCAGCACCTCCCATAGGAATGGAAAGAATTGGACTAGTAAATACATATTCCCCCATGGTTAGCTTGATATTATGGCATTTCCCAGAGCAATCTATAGTTCCTCCATTTTCAACCATCACTTGGCATTCTGGTGTTGGGTATAGGAAACAATTTAATTCCTTGGCTACCTTACAATGAATAAAATTATGGGTGCTACCTGAATCAATCAACACTATTACCTTTTTCTTCTTGATCTGTCCTACTATCTTGAGAGTTTGAGGAGTGGTAATTCCTACCATTGCATTACATGATATGGTCGGATTCATTTCTTCCTCTTCTATGGCTGGTTCCTGGTGTGTATCCTCTTCTTGTTCATTTTCTTCTTCTTCTTCACAATATATGTAAAATAATTTCTTTTCAACACACTTATGACCTTTGGTGTATTTTCTATCACAACTGTAGCAAAGCCCTTTTGCTCTTTTTTCTTCCAATTTTTGTGGTGTCAACCTTGTAGGTTGTGGAAATCTAGATGTAGAAACACTTCCTTCTTTATAGAATTGAGTGGTAGGCTTCCTTGTCGCCATAACTTTACATTCAACTTTTCTTGCCAACCTGAATGCCTTCTCCAATGAATCAGGTTCCAGAACACGAACTTCATGTTGGATGTTATCCTTTAAAGTGCCTAGGAAGAGATCAATCTTGTGTTCCTCTGTAAGATCAGTTACCCTTATATTCAATTTTTTGGAAGTCCTCAATGTGCTGCCCCACTAAACCCTTTTGTTTGAGATTTATCAATTGGGTAAAGAAGGTGTTGCTCTTTGTATCCTCATAATGTGCTATCATTTCCTCGGTAAAAATTGACCAAGTGACAATTTTTTTACGGGAGCAAAGCCATTGATACCATACAAATGTATTTTGTTCTAAATGTAAAGTTGCAATGCGTACCTTTTGTGTGTTTTGCACGTTATGGAGATCAAATATTGCTCCATCTGTAGTATCCATGTTACAGGATCCTTTCCATCAAACTTCCTCATATCCATTTTTGGAATATGGTGGTTCTTCCCACCAACATTAGAGTTTATGAAATCACGATTAACATTTATTTTGTTCTCATCATGAGGTTCTTCTACCATCTTTTCACCATTAGGAAACATTTCTTGTATCAACTTGGTCAAATCTTCGATGTCTGCTTTTAGATCATTATTCATGTTTTTCATGTTGTTTTCCATGTTGTCTTTCATGTCATCCATCTTAGCTTCCATGCCAGCTTCCATGCCATCTATCTTAGATTCCATGCCATCTATCTTAGATTCCACGCCTTTCTTTAAACCATCCATCTTAGTTTCCACGTCTTTCTTCAAAACTTCCATGTCATTTTTTGTTGCTCTTTGCGAGAGCGAAATTTGTTGCACTTGCTCTTGTAATTTTGATATGTCATGTTGCCATTATTCGTCTTCATGAGTCATAGTAGAGCTTTCCAAAGGCTTAATGAGTGTTGAATTATTTTTAGGGGCCATTTTATAATCCAATACTGATATGTATTCTACAATATTCCCTTGCAATCAATTCAACTTGATTCTTCAAACAAGACTTATGCAATTCGGAAAAAAATTACACACCTTTTACTTGCTTTAAGGAGCTCAATATTGAAATTGAATTATCTCTGTAATTGAAAATTTTCGATATCTGAAATTCAGCCCTGTAGTATCCCTCTGAAGCTTCTTTCAAATGCCATAGGTCTGACCTGATTTGGATTCTCCAAGACAAATTTGTGTCCAACCTCCCACAATGACCTAATTCTGGACTGGTTCAGTAGAGCGAACTTGTATGGCTTTCAACGTGTCACTGTTTCGTCCTTTGTCTATGAAATTGATAGCCAAGAAACTACCGTCTGTGTACTTGCAACCAATTTTGACGGCACTCCAATATGATGCCCAGAGAGAGAGTTATTGAAATTTTCCCACGATCACCTCTTTGAGATGAAATTCAGGAGCCTGAAAAAGCACCACCTTCCAAAGATCATGTCTCCAAAAATATTGCGAACCAAGCTCTGAAATTTTTTCATGAATTTCCTCAAGATTTCAGCTTCGTACCATATTAATTTTAGACTCTGAACCTTCGTACAAAAAAACTTATAGTGAAAATTCCACGATGACCTGTTTAGGAGCCTGAAAAAATACCTAACTTCCACAGATGATATCTCCTAAAATATTGCGAACCAAGCTTTGAAATTTTTAGAAAAACTTCCTTAGGATTTCGGCTTCACACCCTAAAAATTTTAGCTTCTGAAACTTCGTATAAAAAAATTTATAGCACAAATGCCACGATGACCTGTTTGGAGCAGAGAAACCCTAGAATCCAAAGCCTGTGATACCAAATGTTGTGTAACCGGCTCCAAAAATAGAAGAAAAGAGATATGAACGCCTTATAAATAAGCCACTTCGAGGGGGCAACCTCCAATACATTACATAAATGAACAATTCTTGGATGATACAATTTACAAAACCTCCTTTCTATATATAGGAGTCCATGGGGCCATAATGTAATTCTAGTGGGCCACAATGTAATCCTAGCCGACCTAACAATAATAATTTAAGGGCACAATAATAATAAAATGGGGGTTACAAGGGTACAATAATAACAATAAGGGGGTTACACTAACAATAATAAGGGACTATACTAGTGATATAGGGACCTAACATTATGAGCTATATTCCTGCTTTTCCCATTTGGGAATACTACAGTGGTATCAGAGCATAATATTGGCTTAGCCTATGAAGACGTTGCATCTATGTTATCAGAAGAAGAAGAACCTTCTCATAGAAAAGAGAAGGCTTGCAGAAGAGACAAAGGAAAGTCTCCATTATTTGGATAAATGGAGGGAAAGAAGTTTTCAAAACTTCTTCTCCAAACTATGCATGAGCTTAAAAGAGAAATCAAGGGAATGAGGAGGGAAAGACATGAAGGTCCCTCAAGAATATTTACACATGAAGAAAGCTCTATTTCTTCATATTATGTGTGTGATAATTCAGCCACACAATCAGATCTACAACGTGGTACCATGCCTACATCCTTGGCAGGAGAAGAAGAAGAAAGAAAAACACCAAAGGAGGAGACTCTTGGTGATTATCTCCAATAATATGAATCTCAGTCTAGAAAATTCAAGGAGCATATAAACTTCCAAGGATTTTATCAACTCAAAGAAGAGAGAAGATCTAGTAATAAAAATATAAGAAGATGGTGTATGCAACACACTTGGGGTAGATACTTTCTACCTACTTTTTATGGGTCACCCAAGAGCACAACCAAGGCTTGGGTAAAGAAGCTAGACACATATTTCCAGCTGTATCAAGTTTCAGAAGAGGAAGCCATTAGATTAGCAGCATTTCATCTTGAAGGTAAGGCTTATGCCTGGTGGTTATTTGAATCTTCTTCATTGAATAATGCAAATATAACTACTTATGCATAGTTCACTAGGAGGTTAGTGAAAAGATTTGATTTGAAACAATTTGAAACTTCCTTGGGAGAGAAATCCAAACCTAAGAAATCATAACCTTTACATGACTTGGAAGGATCCATGAAACCAACTCCATTTCAGAACATTGTTGAGGGGGTTAAATATTTGCAACATGCTTTGAATAGGTAAAAGACCCCACTTCAGCAATAACTTTCTTCTCAAGAAGAAGAATTGAGGATTCCTCCTTCAAAAGGAGATCGAGACAAAGGATCTCTTAATGATGAGGTATTATCCATTGATGAGGAGAAGGAAGAGGAAGAGCTGCAAAGATCTTCCAGCGCTATGAAAACAGGAGGAGATCTACTTCTATTTGGAGATGGAGATGAAGCGATTTCTTCAACTAGAGGAGTTGTTTTATATTTGCAAGAAGTTCCAAAGGATATTACATATAAAGATCATGATCAACATATGTCTATATTGATAGAAAATGAGACAAAACAATGGAGGAATTGGGTTCCAACATTGAATCCAGTCTTTGGGACACACAATATGATAGATCATTTCTTTGTGATCAAGACTCTTGACACCAATGAGATGTTGGGTGTACATGGGTTGATTACATCTAATAAAGACACCTAGACCGTGAGATCTTGTAGAGGGTAGAAGAATATGAGAAGGAGGGCCAACACTAAATGATTGAGAGCATATACACCCATCCTTTTCAGGAGGTTTATGAACAGAATCAAGAGGATCATTTGTGCAGTGAGGGTGAGGACAAATCGATCCACTCACATATAAAACCTACTCTAGGCCTTGATGTTTCATTACATGGAGGCATTCCACCAGGGAGACCCCCTGATTGGGAGATGATCAAAGAGTTCTCTCAACATGTTGCACCACTCATAGATCCAAGAGGAGTGGGAACAATGGGAGGTCATTGTACAACGCTGAGAGTCTTGGGTAGACTCAAGGAGGAGGGAGACATTCTTCCAACATCATCATTACTCGTTCTCATTTCAGATTTTGTGCTAAGAAAGGAGCAACAAGGGGAGGATAGTAGCCTTCCAATATGTCATTTTGGCATGGGAGATGTCAAATAGGAGGAGAAATACATGACAAATTCTTTCCATGACAGATCATCAGCATTGTCACTTTGGAGGATATATCCATACTAGAAATCCCAGATATTGGTGGATTATTCCAAGGATATTTTCACTTGTATGATACTTGATGACCAACTAGAAGAGGAGGGATATTAAGTCAGATATGAGGTCATCTACTATCATGGTATGATCTTCTTGTCTAGAGATTCCAATCTCAAGGACAAGTTACTACAAATAGCACATGGAGATTTTCTCTTCAGCCACACTTATTTCATGAAGTCATACAACACTATCATAGAGGAGTTCAATTGGGAAGGCCTTGGAGAGGAGGTATATGAGCATTTGAGGAGATGCATGGACCATGTGGAGATGGTAGAGATACATAACTCTATGGAGGAGTTATCACAACCAACTCTTTCCTCTTTTGGAATGAGAGGGGATCTATCTATGAACCACTCCATTTGTATGAGCAGATCATATGGTAAAGATATTGTTTTTATGCATAATGATTTATATGAGGAATATTTTCATTTCTTTACCATACATCTACAGGAAATTTTTCCAAGGGGGATCATTCTTCCTTATAAAACTGATGGTATAATTTGGGCCATAAACTATGTTGATCAAGGCCACTCCCTAAGAGGATACAAGGAGATGATATATCATTCCGGGTGTGCACCAAAGGCACCAAAGATTTCTCACCTTTTCAGAAATTGTGAGAAAACTATGGCATCAAGTAAGTGGTGGGGAAACCACCTACCATATCATGATCTAAGGCAGTCATGAGATATACTACGTTGGTTCCACATGCACGGATATGATCCACCTCAATTATTGCATTTTATTGTTTATGTATCACTCGTTTTGATCCCATATATTGATGATGTTATTATTCTTTTTATGGGAGTGATTAGAGAGAGGATGGAAGGATTGGATGTACCCTTTAGGAGAGAGATTCTTCATGGTTCTTATGTTTCATATTTCTAGGAGAGCATTGGACCATCCATGATTGTTACATTGGGTCTCTTGTTTCTTTATGGGATGAGCCATTTGGGTAACTTGAGCACTTGGGAGGTGCCTCTCATGAGTAGATGGGAGGATTTTTTCGATGAATTACCATTTTGGTGGGTGATTCATTTTATATGGATGATAGCTTGGAGGATGGAGCTTCATATGGGAATGAAGGTTCCCTATATTTTTCAGATCTATCCTTGCAGTTGCTTGAGGAAAAGAAGAATTTGGGAGGGGATGATTGTAATATTCCTAAACTAGCATGCAACTAATTAGAATATTAAAATCTAATTTTTCTTTCTTGTTTGATGAATAAATGGGTAGGGAGACCCATAAATCTCTTTATTAGGAATAATACCACTTCTCATGTGAAAGTGGATCATATTTTCAGCTTAATAAAGCACCTTAAGGTGTGAACAAGGGCTAGATCATGTGGACTGGGTCAACTTTGACCAAATCAACATCGCAGTCATCGAGGAGTGGACATTTATGGAGAGACAACACAGTTTTAGATGGAGACACCTTGCATGGAAGTAGTGTCATAAATGAATGGGGCTTAGGGTTAGAAAGCTCATTTCTTATATAAGGAAGATAATGGAAGCCATATTATTCATGTTATGATATGTTGTGTTTTTTATTATATGGTCTGTTTAGAAATATAAGCTTTCTTCAACTGTTTAGCTAAGATTGTAGTGTTGTTTAGCACCGAGTGTTCCTAATCGGGAATCCCACCTCTATCCTTGAGAGGCCTTTAGGAAAATATTTTCACTAAATTTCCAATTTCAGGTTTTAGACCAAGCTTTAGTCTTTTGGTACAATGCAATTTCTGTTGAGAGATGTGTTGAGTTGTAGGGTGCAGCAGTGGAAGATCTTATTGGGTGTTTTCTGAGCTAGTTTTGCAGTGGAGGAAGATTTCCTTCCATTGGGAGGCCAGTAAAGGAGCCCCTTGGGCTTATCTGACATATTTGGAATTAGGCCAAGTTGATTTTATCCCCTATAGCACAGTTCTAGTCTAGATCTGCATTATTTTAGTGAGCTATTGCAGGGGCAATTTCAGTGCTCCATTTGGAGTGTTTTCTTTCCATTGAAGGGATCAACCCTTCATTGAGAGGGTTATTTTGGAGTAGTTCTTTCAGATCTACATCAAATTTAGCCACCTCCTTTTATGTGCTTCAGTTGCAGTACATATCCATCCCTAGGGCTTTATATCCAACATTCATATTTTGTGTATTTCTAGAAACCCTTCCTGGGTTTTCTAGGAAAAGTGTATGGGAGCATAGATATTTTCATATCCATTTATTTATATGTCCCAGTTGTAGTATTAGTCATTAAAACTATGCTGAGCTTTCTCCAGTACTTTGTGTAGCAATGTATTACTTGTTTTTGGGTGCATTTTGGCATTGGAGGCTTCTTTTGCCTATCTTGAGGGGCTTGATCCGCAAGATCTTGTACTTATTTATTGCTGCTATACATAATACCACATATATATCATTTGGCTCACATGTAATGTGTTAATACTTGTTTCTATTTCCATTATTATGAGCTATATTCTTGCTTTTCCCATTTAGGAATACTACAAATTCATTCCCCGTGAGGGTCGTTTTAGGATTATTTTCAATTATCACTTTCAATTTCTAACACACCTGAGGACAGGGTGGTTGATTAATTTACCATACTACTTGCTAAAGTAATTACCTCACATGGAAGAGGCTTTTAAAGGGGAAAAAAATATAGAAACTTGCGTCACTAACCATGCGCTCATTAAATTAATCATCATGCTCTCATTACAGAGACAAGGGAGTTCATGGCATGATTTGATAATGAGACCTTGTGCTAGTGTGAATCAAGAGCATGAAGAGAGTTTTGAAGCATCCCCTAGCACTGAAACAACACTAAGTAACTGAAGCAACACCCAACGTTGAAACAACACATGTTGCTAAAACTGCTACATCTTCCAAGAGAAATACAACTGCAGGCTCTAAGCAGAGTAGGGATGATACAACTCCTATTACTGGTCGAAGGAACCATAAGAGGCAGAGTTCCATGAGAATGACCTCTAGTTCATCCTCATGGAGAAAGGAGACACAAATATAAGAACCTTTGGTGGTGTCTAGTGACTCATTAGAGGAAAGCTAAGGTGGGTGCCCGATTGTAGGGGAGGTGTTGGAGGAAGAAAATGTTGAAACAAAAATTCTACCTGAAATTGGATCCGAGGAAGTGAAGACACCTGAAGGGACTAGCATGGGAGTATCAATGAATGTAATAGTGCAAAAAGAGAAAAATCCAATAGGTGGAAGAACCCATGGGAAAAGAGTGCGAGTAGCTGTTATACAAAAGAGACTCAAAAATCTACTGCTACAACTGAGGTGGAATGTGTTGATATAGTTGGACCTAATGGGTTTGAGAAGAAACAGGAAAAAGACAAGCAAAAGAAGTCTATAAAGGAAGGACCCTCTACATCTGAAATCCTGTCTGTTACACCAAAACCTGAACAAGAACCAGAGTAAAAACACGAGACAAAAGGAAAAATAACAAAAGAGAATACATAAGAACAAGTGGCTATTAATTCACTTGGAAAGACAAAAAATGACCCTAATTCAAATTGAAAATATGAGAAAGGAAAATTAGGAGTTAAAGAAAAGAATTTCCTTGCTTAAAGAACAACTTCATTTTAAGAATGAAACTAGATTGGATATGTTAGAAGAGGCTGTAGAAATGGCATCATCTATTGTCTCAGATTTTTTTTTAAGGGCTGTGAACAAATACTTGAGGAGGCTAAAATCATGGAGACCGTTACTATTTCAATTGTTGTACAAGTGGTGGAACGGGAAAAATAATTTCAACTTGCTATTCCACAAGAACCTGCTGATGACGTTGTTGTTACACAAGAACCAACAATTGAAGTTATCTAGACTTATGCAGGAATGAAATTAAATATAAAAATACACATAAACACAAAGATTCAGCAAAAATAAGACTTCATTTCATTAAAATCACATAACTAAAATATGCTTACAGACATAATGGAAAGAAACTTGCTAGGGCGCTAGTAGCTTATCTATGAGAAGAGATGTGGTGGCTACATGAATTTTAACTGTGTTACAATGAGGCTAGAAGGCATATTTATTATTAATAAATAATGGAAAACCCTAAACATCCAAAAAACTAACATTAGGATATGAAACACCAAACTATGGGCCATGTTGGGGTAAATTGGTACATCAATTTCCCGGGGTTGTAACTCTGGCATACAATCTCCATTTGATGCACATGATACCTCGTTAGAAATATATATCCAAGGAATAAAAATGCTGACAGGGAATATAGAGTCAAATAATCATATTTTCCTAGAGGTGGTTTTCCCAGAAAATGGCATTTGGGTCCTCAAAACAGCTCTG
This sequence comes from Pinus albicaulis, assembly GCA_034641835.2. NCBI lineage: Eukaryota > Viridiplantae > Streptophyta > Pinopsida > Pinales > Pinaceae > Pinus > Pinus albicaulis. The sequence continues at coordinate 45,550 of JAXQQM020061143.1, forward strand.
AAAGTTCAGGACCAAAAAAACTACCAAAATAGTAAATTGTGCTACAATTAAGGAAATTAAAAAACTGAAAGAAACAATGGTGGGGTTCCAAGTGGAATAGGTGGGTGGCCACCAATATCCACCTAGATCATTCCTCCCCCCTTAGGAAGCAATGGTGATCCGGATCTTGGGGGGCAGGCCCCCGAGATCTAAAAAGTTGAAATAAATCTGACAAGATCTGCAAAATTAGAATGCCAGAAAAAAGAGAGAACACAAAGAAAATAAATCCACAAAGAAACTTGTTTTATTAAAACAGAGAATAACTGTAGAAGCTACATTTTGGCGGACAATTTTCGCTTTTACAAAGTGAGGCTTGTTATTTATAGCCTTTTTTGAGATACAATACCATAGGTGGATGCCATGGGCCAATACCATGGGTAGATACCACTTACAATACCATGGGTAAATCCCATGTGTGGATGAATACCATGGGTGGATACATACCATGGGTCACTTATAATACCATGGGTGAATAAATATCATGGGTGGATGAATACCATGAGTCGATACCATTTACAATACCATGGGTAAATTCCATGGGTAGATGGATAATATGGGTAGATGAATAACATGAGTTGATGCCATTTTCCATTCGGATCATTCCTCCCTCCTTAAGAAGCAATGGTCTCCATTGCGTGAAGTTCCCTCCTGAGAATCCTTTGTTGAATATGAAGAACCACTGAAGAGAAGGGTTTTGTGTAGTTAACCCATAACTGTGATGAACGAAGATCCGAGGATAGAGATACCCTGTAATGCTTGTGACCAACTGTGATATTGACAGTGTGTGGCCTAGCAAATGGACTTCGATGAAGTGTGGGTTTGTGGATGAACCAAAATCATGACAAATGAAGATCCGAGGATAGAGATACCCTATAATGCTTGTGACCAACTGTGTGACTAACAGTGTGCGGCCTAGCAAATGGACTTCGATGAAAATGATTTTGTGTAGTTGACCCATAACTGTGATGCTGATTGTTGATGAAGTAGCAGGTGCCTACATAGCTTGGGGTGGGAGGGCACGTCTCCAAATAACCCAAGCCAAATGCTGCTATGATCAAACTGATGAATGTGAAGTAGGTGCCTACTAAAGCGGGGTGGGAGGGCACGTCTCCAAAGGGAACCCGCTCCGAATGCTGCTCCAGATTTAAAATGAGCATAACTCGGTCAATATAACTCAAAATATTTATTATAACCTATTTTTGGAAATGGAATGATCATTCTGCATCATTTCATGTGTTTGAAACCACTATCTGGAGACTCTAGACTCTCATATTTGCGCTGGAACTGGCACGCCGTCACAAAATTTCTGAAAAAATAGTTGATTTTAAATCAACAATAACTCCCACATCCGGACTCCGATTCGCCCGATTTTTTTTTTGAACTTGGGTGATTTTTCAAGAGGAGCTCAGATCTGTATCCATTCTTTTGAAAATTTTCACTGAAAATTACAAAAAAATGACAGGAGAGCTGCCGTCCATGAATTGTCGTCAGAAAAATTGCTTCCACATTGCTGATTTTGAATCAGCGATATCTCCCTCATCCGAACACCAATTTGGCCGATTTTTTTTTTTGAATTTGAGTGTTTTTTCGCAAGGAATCCAGATCTGGTCTTTGTTTTTGCAAAATTTTCACCAAAAGTTTCAGATCTGATCTGAAAACTCGCCGCCCAAAAAAAATCATGGATTTTGCTGAAGATTGCTGCAAAACATTGAAATTGAAATATGTTTTAAACCCTTATTCCCATGGAGGCGTAACCTGAATCTGATACCACTGATCCGGATCTTGGGGGAGAGGCCCCCAAGATCTAAAAAGTTGAAATAAATCTGACAAGATCTGCAAAATTAGAATGCCAGAAAAAAGAGAGAACACAAAGAAAATAAATCCACAAAGAAACTTGTTTTATTAAAACAGAGAATAACTGTAGAAGCTACATTGTGGCGGACAATTTTCCCTTTTACAAAGTGAGGCTTGTTATTTATAGCCTTTTTTGAGATACAATACCATAGGTGGATACCATGGGCCAATACCATGGGTAGATACCACTTACAATACCATGGGTAAATCCCATGTGTGGATGAATACCATAGGTGGATACATAACATGGGTCACTTATAATACCATGGGTGAATAAATATCATGGGTGGATGAATACCATGAGTCGATGCCATTTACAATACCATGGGTAAATTCCATGGGTAGATGGATAATATGGGTAGATGAATAACATGAGTTGATGCCATTTTCCATTCGGATCGAATGGTCCCCATTGTGTTGAGTTCCG